>VZQC01013526.1:944477-1030620 GCA_009823505.1 Rhizomys pruinosus
TCACTCTATTACCCAAACCAGGCAAAGATACAACTAAAAAGGAGAATTATAGACCCATCTCCCTAATGAACACAGGTGCCAAAATTCTAAACAGGATACTGGCAAATCACATACAGACCCACAACAAGAAGATCATCCATCATGACCAAGTTGGATTCATACCAGAGATGCAGGGATGGTTCAACATACAAAAATCAATAAATATCATCAAACATATAAATGGACTGAAAGACAAAAACCACACGATCATCTCAATTGTTACAGAGAAGGCTTTTGACAAAATCCAAGTCCTAGAGAGAATTGGACTGGAGGGATTATTCCTCAACATAATCAAAGCCATATATAAGAAACCCACAGCCAACATCATCCTAAATGGAGAAAAGTTAGAAGGATTCCCCTTAAAGGTAGGAACTCAGCAAGTCTGCCCCTGTAACCACTCCTCTTCAATATAGTGCTTGAAACACTGGCTAGGGTAATAATGTAAGAAAAGGAAATTAAAGGAGTACTAATTCAAAAAGAGGAAATCAAACTATCCTTCTTTGCAGACGATATGATATTTTACCTAAGGGATACTAAAAACTCAACCAGAAAACTCCTAGAAATGATTAAGAGTTTCAGTAATGTGTCAGGATACAAAATTAACCTAGAAAAATCAGCAGCCATTCTTTACACCAACAAGCCACTAAAGAAGCAATACAAGGAGAACTTCCCAATCACGATAGCCTCAAAAACAATAAAATATTTAGGAACAAACCTAACCAAAGACACCAAAGATCACTACAAAAAAATTATAAACCCCTGAAGAAGGAAATTGAAGAAGACATCAGAAGATGGAAAGACCTCCCATAATCATGGATTGGAAAAATTAATATAGTAAAAATGACCATTCTACCCAAATTAATATACAGATTCAATGCAATCACAATTAAAATCCCCAAGACATTCTTCATATGCTTGGACAAACAAAAGACCCCAAATAGCCAAAGCATCCCTGAGTGAAAAATGCAATACAAGGGGGATCTCTATACAGACTTTAAACTATACTACAGGGCTATAGTCATAAAAACAGCCTGGTACTGGTACAAAAACAGACCCGTAGACCAACCAAACAAAACTGAAGATCCAAACTTGAGCACATACAATTTCAGCCACCTCATATTTGACAAGGGGGCCAAAAAGACTCAGTGGAGGAAAGACAGTATCTTCAGCAAATGGTGTTGGCAAAACTGGATCACCAGAGCAACGTGCACACTGCTGGGCGAGCAGACTTCACCCGGATCCTGCAGAACGCCAATGTGATCTGCAAAGGTCCATGTGAGGGCTGCCTTCCTGGGGACTTTGTGCACCCCAGTGCCCCATAGAGGTCTGGTATCACCTGGGACCTTCCAACCTTCTGGCTCCAGCATGCAATGTGGGCAGAGCTAGCTGAGATCCATACATCACAAAACCAATGTGTGCCCCGCTGGGCAAGCTGACTTCACCCATGTCCTACGGAACACCAACCTGCAAAAGACCAGCCTAGGGAAGTGGTAGTGCAGAGGATCTAGCTGTGCAGCCAACATTGAGGCACCAGAACCTGAAGAAACAAATAAACAAACAAATCCACATGCCAAAGACACAAAAAAAGCCAACATGGGTAAAGCTCATAATAAATCCACACCGAATTCTACCAACCCTACAGAAGATTTCAACAATGAGATTTCCCTTGAAGGAAACCAAGACACGGACTTTAGAAAAACAATTGTGGGCATATTCAAACAAAATCGAGAACTAAGGGAAGAGAATGAAAAGCTCAAGAAGTACCAAGAGGGTGATAATGACAATCATTGGAAAGAACTAAGGGGAGTGATTGAAAAACTAAAGAAGGACCTAGAGGGAGATAATGAAAAACATTGGAAAGAACTAAAGGGAGAAAATAACAAACTCTAGAAGGAAGTGGAAATGCTGAAAAGATCCCAGGCTGAAAGGGAAAAAGAAAGTGACCAACCAACCAAGGACCTACAAGATGAGAATGACAAGCTCAAAAAGGAAGTGGAAACACTAAAGAAATCACAGGAGGAAATGAAAAATGAAATTGAACATTTATCCAATCAACAGGAAAGGATGGGAAAAAGCCTCAGAAGCAGAATGGGAGAAGCAGAAAAAAGAATATCAGACATGCTGGACAACATGGTCCAACTAGAATGCTCAAATAAAGATTATGAAAAATTTACAAAAACACAAGAGTGGAACAACCAAGAAATGTGGGACACTAAGAAAAAAAAAAAAAACAAAACAAAAAAAAAAACAAAACAAAAAAAAAACTCCGCATCATAGGGATAGAGGAAGGAGAATAATCCCAAGACAACACTATTGACCAAATCTTCAACAGGATAATAGAAGAAAATTTCCCCAAACTAAAAAAGATAAACCTATACAAATACAAGAAGCACATAGAACACCAAACAGACGAGACCAGAAAAGGAATTCCCAATGCCATATAATCGTTAAAACACTAGATGCTCAAAACAAAGACAAAATACTGAAAGCCACAAAAGAAAGACAAGTTACATACAAGGGGAAACCCATCAGAATCACAGCTGACATCTCAGCTCAAACTATGAAAGCTAGAAGAATGTGGACCAAAGTATTCCTTGTACTAAAAGACTTTAGAGACCAACCCAGACTACTACACCCAGCAAAAATGTCAATCATAGTTGAAGGAGAAAGAAAAATCTTTCACGACATGAACAAGATGAAAGAATACATGTCTAAGAAACCAACACTTCAGAAAATCCTCGAAACAATCCAACAAACAGAGGAAAGAAGCAACTATCCCTAAGCAATTGAAGAGAGAAAGCAAGAAAACCATAACAGAGTAAATATAAACCTAGACCAAGAAGGCTAACCAAAAATAAGGTAAAAAGAAGCAACACACATCTCTCAATAATAACCTTAAATACTAATGGTCTAAACTCCCCAATCAAAAGGCATAGACTGGGATAATGGATTAGGAAAGTGAACCCTTTTATATGCTGTCTAAAAGAAACCCATCTCACCTTCAAGGACAGACACCACCTTGGAGTGAAAGGATGGAAAAAAAGTATTCCAAGCAAATGGTACTAAGAAACAAGCTGGAGTGGCTATTCTAATATCAGACAAAATAGATCTCAAAGTAAAATTAATCAGAAGAGACAAAGAGGGCCATTACATCCTAATCAAAGGAATGATGAACCACGAAGACTTCACAATCCTAAATGTCTATGCACCAAACTCTGGTGCACCTAACTTTATAAACACAACTCTGCATGACCTCAAGACACAGATTAATCCTAACACACTAATAGTGGGAAACTTCAACACCCCACTGAGACCCTGGATAGACAAAACAGGACAAAAATAAACAGAGAGACATCAGAATTGAACAATACAATACACCAAATGGACCTCACAGACATCTACAGAGTATTCCACCCAAATACCAGAGAATATACTTTCTACTCAGCACCTCAAGGAACATTCTCCAAAACTGACTGCATACTGGTACAAAAGGAACCTCAATAAATACAGAAGGATAGAAATTATTCCATGCATTCTATCAGACCGCAGTGCAATAAAGTTTAATATGAACCCCAAAATAAGTCCAACTAGCTACAATAACACATGGAGACTAAACAACACAACCCTGAACAATGAATAGGTCAGGGAAGAAATAAAGAGTGAAATAAAAGTATTCACGGAACTGAAAGAAAAAGCCAATACAACACAACCAAACCTGTGGGATACTTTAAAAGCGGTCTTGAGAGGGAAATTTATAGCCCTAAGTGCCCACATCAAAAAAACGGAAAGGGAAAAATAAACAATCTAACACTGCAGGCAAAAACACTTGAGATTCAAAAATAAATGAACCCTAAACCCAACAGACAGGAAGAAATTACCCTACCACCTGACCCAGCCATACCACTTCTGAGTGTATAGGCACAAGACTCATCCTACAACAAAGATACATGCACAGCCATGCTTATTGCAGCTCTCTTCACAATAGCGAAGGGCTGGAACCAACCCAAGTGCCCCTCAACTGATGAGTCGACAGAGAAAATGTGGTACATCTACACAATGGAGTTCTATGCAGTGGTAAAGAAAGATCATATCAGGGCTGGAGAGATAGCCTAGCAGTTATGAGCACCAACTGCTCTTCCAGAGGACCTGTGTTAGATCCCCAGCACCCACATGGCAGCTAAGAACAGTCTGTAGCTCCAATTCCAGGAGAACTCCAGTTCCAGGGGAATCTGAGACCCTCTTCTGAACTCCACAGCATTGCACAACACAGGTGCACAAACCTACTTGCAGACAGTACATTCATACACATACAAAAATAAATAAAATTTTAAAAATACTAAAAAAATCATGTTTTTTTAAAAAGAAAGATGATATCATGAAATTTGCAGATAAATGGATGTGACTAGAAGATATGTTAAGTGAAGTAACACTGTCCAATAAAAGCAAAAGAGGAATGGTATCCCTCATCTGTGGATGCTAGCCCCAAGTACCTAATTGTAAGGCAAACTGAGCAATATTAATGTTATATTCCTCAGGATCTAAACACAACTGTGCTCTTATATTATGAATCTCCAGACAGGTTCTAGAACTAACCTACCATTTATTTTCAGACTATGGATTTTTGGTATATGATGGTGGGCATGTATACATATTTTAGACTAACATAAAGTTAAAATGGAAAAAGGTGAATCAAGAAATATGATATGGAAATAACACACAGTTTCTTTTCAGAAGATATAATTTTATTAGAGGTGCGATGTATCAGGCTGGTGTACCTTAGCCTTTCTGTGTACCCATATCAATTTGGCCAAGGGATTTAAGGGATAACTTTGTTCCTCGCCCTCGGAGGTCAACTAAGTCTCAGGGGACTATGCATAAGGGCATCTCTTGAAATGTCCTGCAAATATGAGTCACCAGTCTTCCTGTGCAGGGAGGTCCTGGAAATCCACTAACAGGACTTCAGCCAGTGTCCAGTCTATATAGAGGAAAGTCTGCTCATGCTTCAAAGAGAGAAACCTGATCTAGCAAGACCTGTGTCCTTGAGTGGATGGAATTGATGATTGAAAAGACAAAATGAGCCAGGGGCTCCCTCCCCCCCACAAAAAACCCTGAGTGGCCCTTGAGGACCAGATCCTCATCTTGTGGGAATGAAACTTTGTGTGTGGTTTGAAGCGAGAACATGTAAGACCTGTCCCAGGAGATCTCCGGTTATCTGATATCTCTGTGAGTATTCAGAGTTATCTGTAGCAGGAAGATTCGGGATATTACGATGATTCTGGCTTCACCCTATCTCTGCAAAGTTCCAGGCCCCTTCCATTGAGGCATTGAGCAAAATGTTGCACCTCTAGTTACCTGTTGCACAAACTGGTGCTCTGCAGCCCCCAATTAGAACCAAGGTGGCTCACCACTCACTTCCACCTGCTCTCCACTTCCTTGCCCAGAGCACAGTAGACTTCAATATATAGACCTCACTGACAGAAAATAAATGGAGTTCTTATCCTCCCCGGCTCTGTATGTGAGTCCGTTCATTTACACTGGTGATCTCCTGTGGTTTTCCCGTCCCCCCTTTAGAGGCATAGTGAGAAAATATAGGACCAAAACAAGAACAAAAACCAGCAGGGCAAACATCAAGTCCAGTAGCTCCATGTGTGACTTCTGGGAATCTATTTCCAAAGGGCTTAGATGGCTCAGCCCTTCCAGGATTGAGTGCAACATGAATCTCTTCCTTAGGCTGGTACCACTCCCTGTATGCAGCTCTCCTTGGCAAATATCTCACAGCTCTGCCATCTCAAATGTCTTCTTGGGGTCTCCGCTACCAATCAGACTTCACATTCACAGCTTCATGCAATGGCCTATCAGGGCCTTCTTTATTCAGGGATGTCCCTAATGCACTCTGCCTGGCTCTGTGGCTCTCTGAAACCTCGGAGGAAGAACTGATAACCCCTTCACTCTTTCATCCTTCGTGCCTCTAAAGCCAGCACCACCTGAATGAAATTGCCGAGTTTGGCTGCAAGTTCGGGATGGAATGTGTCCTACTTTAACCACATTTGCAAATTTTCTCTGCCCTGGACTTGTTCGAATAGAAAACCCTTTCAGTATTTTCCTTTCAAATTTGGACGATAATCTGGGTGAGGTCTTGCCCTGAAGGTACTATTTCTGTTGTTTACTTGTAAATCTCAAAGCCCCTCCTTAATCACACTTTTTCCATTGTTTACTTGTAAATATCTAGGCCTCTCCTTAATAACTTTAATCTCCTTATGAAAAGGAGCCTCTCCTTCACATGCCTTGGCCACACCTTTAATCTCCTTAGTGTACTTTTCAGATCCAAACTGTACATTCTGCATTTCTTTCTGCCCCATCTGCTCTTCTTCACTGTAAATTTGCACAATATTCACCATTAATAGCCACGCCACCATTTCTATGTTAGGCTGTCTTGAAATATCCTCCACCAAAGACATTAGTCCATTGCTTTGCAACTTAGCATCAGGCAAGCATTTGGGCTGTGGGCAAACTGCTGCCAGACTCTTTGTCAAAATATCCCAGTTGCTGCCTAAGTCTTTATTTTCCTCTGGAACTACATTTTTTGCAGCAATGCCTCTGCTTAAAGTAGTCAACAGCTTTTCTAGCCCAAAGTTCCAAAGTCTTCCACATTTCTCCAAACATCCACATGGTCAGGTTCTTCACAGCCAAAAGCCCAGTCTCTGGTACCAAATAATTGTATTAGTCACTTTTCTGTTGCTGTGATAAAACCACCATGAGCAAGGGAACTTATAAAACGAAGAGTTTTTTTGAGCTTACGATTGATGGTTCCAGGGAATCAGAGTCCATTGTGGCAGAAAGCATGGTGGCCGGGGCTGGAGCAGCAAGCCAAGGGTAGAGAGAGAGAGAGAGAGACTGGAGACTGCAAGGCTTGTTAAGCTCACTAAGCATGCCCCCAATGACATACTTCTTCCAGCCCAGCCACACCTTCTAAGACCTCCAAGAACAGTGCCACCAACTGGAGACAAAATGTCTGAATACTTAAAGCCTATGGGGGGACACTCTCATTCAAACCACCACAAATGGTATCCCTCATCTGTGGATGCTAGCCCCAAGTGCCCAGTTGTAAGGCAAACTGAGAAACGTTAATGTTATATTCCTCATGATTTAAACACAACTGTGCTCTTATATTATGAATCTCCAGACAGGTTCTAGAACTAACCTATCATTTATTTTCAGACTATGGATTTTTGGTATATATGATGGTGGGTGTGTATACATATTTTAGACTAACATAAAGTTAAAATGGAAAAAGGTGAATCAAGAAATATGATATGGAAATAACACACTGTTTTCAGAAGATAAATTTTAGTATAGGTGCGATGTATCAGGCTGGTGTACCTTAGCCTTTCTGTGTACTTAATGACCATACTTAATACCCATATCAATTTGGCCAAGGATCTAAGGGATAACTTTGTTCCTTGCCCTCAGAGGTCAACTAATTCTCAGGGGACTATGCATAAGGGCATCTCTTGAAATGTCCTGCAAATGTGAGTCACCAGTCTTCCTGTGCAGGGAGGTCTTGGAAATCCACTAATGGCATTCAGCCAGTGTCCAGTCTATATAGAGGAAAGTCTGCTCATGCTTCAAAAAGGGAAGCATGGTCTAGCAAAACCTGTGTCCTCGAGTGGATGGAACTGATGATTGAAAAGACAAAAGGAGCCAGGGGCTCCCTCCCCCCCCCAAAAAAAAACCCTGAGTGACCCTTGAGGACCATATCCTCATCTTGTGGGAATGAAACTTTGTGTGTGGCTTGCAGCGAGAACATGTAAGACCTGTCCTGGGAGATCTCTGGTTATCTGATATCTCTGTGAGTATTCAGAGTTATCTGTAGCAGGAAGATTCAGGATATTACAATGATTCCGGCTTCGCCCTATCTCTGCAAAGTTCCAGGCCCCTTCCATTGAGGTATTGAGCAAAACGTTGCACCTCTAGTTACCTGTTGCACAAACTGGTGCTCTGCAGCCCCCGATTAGAACCAAGGTGGCTCACTGCTCACTTCCACCTGCACTCCACTTCCTTGCCCAGAGCACAGTAGACTTCAATATATAGACCTCCCTGACAGAAAATAAATGGAGTTCCTCTGTATGTGAGTCCATTCATTTCCACGGGTGATCTTCTGCGGTTTTCCCTCCCCCCTTCTTGTGGGAGCAAAGCCTCGAGACTGTTGGCCTGCAGGCAGGAGACAAGTCCTGGAGCTGAGCCAAGAAGGGAAGGACAGCATGTGGAATGCGGTCACACATGACTCAAAGACACTGAACGAACTACATCAACTGACCTTGAGAAATCAAAAACCTTGGTTAATCTGGGCTAATTGTGTGGCCTTAACCATTCAAAAAGAAAGTATAACCAGAAATAAATAATCCATAAGATCTGAGAAATTGTACTTCAGATATAAAACTTGAGAATCCTCTGAACCTTCAGTGCCAGATGGGGACTACTGAGATATCCAGTTTGTGGACTGAGTGCCTGGCTCTCATCTAAAATATATTTATCATCTGTTGGTCCTTTAATCAAGCATGGCTGCAATCCATGAGAGGTTCTTCCCTCTTTGGACAAGGCTCACAGCCTTACATGGCTGTAAGCCTCAGAATTGTCCCTGGCCAGCAGGCTTACAATTCCAGGCTGAGCTCTGGCAAGAAGGGGGAGGGAACTGTGAGAAATCACCCAGAGAGAAAGGAAACAGACTCAAAGAGAGAGGCCAGGAGAAAAATGACTCAGTTTTATTCATGCTACCAATGTGCTTATATACTAAAGCTACTGTACTCTGGGCAAGAAAGTGGGGAGCAAGAGTGTGTGAATAAGAGGAAGGGAAGGGCAAGCCATTTTGGCTCCTCCTGTGGGCAGCAGAGCTCTTGTTTGTGTAAGCAGTAAACTAGCGATGTGACATTTTGCTTAATAGCTCAAAGGATGAGCCGTCAGGGTCTGGAACTTTGCAGAGATAGGCAAGGTAGGAAATACTGCAATATCCTGACCTCACGGAGCTACAGATATCTCACAGAGGCAACTTAAATGCCTACAGAGATATCAGATAACTCACAGAAGCCCCAGGACAGAATTTGCAGACCCTACCTCAACCCAGACAAAGTCTTATTCTTACAGCCTCTCCTTTGTTTTTTGTTAAATTGTAACAGTAATGTCACAGTCCTCCAGAAGATTCTCCAGGATGGCCTGATATTGGACTAAAAGAGTCTGGACTGTGACCTCAGTGAGAGTATTGATTCAGTTTTTGATAAACCAGAGAACACAGGTGCAATAGTCAGGAGAACTCCTAGGGTGAAAATGGGTCTCAGCAAAGGAAGCAACCAGGCACTCAGGGGATTGGAAAAACATGGGACAGAAACTTGCGGGGAGTACCTTCCATGCAGTTATTTCTTAAGGTCCTTTATCATTTTAACATGTTGTTCAACTATACCACATTCATTAACATAAAAGCAACATTCTTCCCCCAGGAACACACCGGTTCCCCCATTTTCTGCAATCACTAAGTCCAGTGCTCGCCGGTTCTGTATCAACATCTCAGCCAGAGAAATTATCTGTCTCTGGAGTGATTTAAGGCTATTCGTCATGGATGTCATTGCCTCATCTAGCTTATTTTGGAAGTCTGCTTCCATGCTGTAAACCTTTGTTAGGGTTCTGCCTGCAGTTCCCACCACTGACATGGAAAGATTGATGCCTAGGCTAACCAAAAGCAGGATAAATCTCTCTCTCTTTTGATGGTCCAGCATGGAATTTGCAACATGCAAGCGAATTCCTCCTTTTCATAAAGGAAGAGCTGGGGACTAATAATAACAGGCAAGCAAATTCCAGAACCAGTAGCATTTGCACAGAGGGAGGCAGCACCCTCACACCAGAGAAAAAACGGGTATTTGATACAGAGGGTCATGTCAAGGGGAACACTTCGGAGGCACCTGGTGTCTGGGGCTGCAACAGCTCTCACTAAACAAATAGGAATAGTCATGAGTTGGTCAAAAAGGGAAATGCTGTGAAATACCGGCCCTGTCTCCATGGGGGCAGATTCCTATAAAGAAGTGTTAGAAGGAATGGCAGTGAGAAGAGGGAGTGTGAGAGATGGACAGAAAAAACATTGGGAGACATCGGGGTGGGTGGTGTTAAGGTCTCTGGCATGTTCAGTGTACTGAGGCCATGTTACAGTAGACTGCAGCTTTCTTTCCATTTTGGATTCCTGTAACTGAATGTGGGACTGAGTGAGAATTGGATGAGGGGCTAGAACAAGCTGGTGAGAGATGTAAATATCCGCTGCAGGGTACCTGGCATTACTGTAAGAGTAGAGTCTTCCCTGCACTCCAGCCCTCCAGCAGTCACTTCAGGAGTCCTGTATGTTAATTTCAAACTGGTTATTTTGGATTTGGAACAGGCTCCTTGGACTGTGAACATTCTCCAGCCTGTAAGACCAAAATCTGCAACCGCCATAAGTGTGAACTTCCTGTAAACATTGTCCTTTGTTAAGATGGGGGAAACAGAGAAAGGGTGCCTGAGAAATAGAGGTGGAGTTGGGGGACACAGGGATTGTGACTGCCTTATAGCAGCTTTGTAAAGGACATTTGCTGGTTCCAATCACCTGATTCCTTCCTCACCAAGTTTCTCTGACAAAAAACCACCAGACATGTATCCAAATCGTTGGTCTGTTCACAGGCTGGGCACAAGCAGAGTTAGCTTGAACTATTATTAGAGCAGCTAAAAGGATGGCAGACAGGGGCGACGAGTGGGGGCACATGGACTTTGCAGAAATAAGGAGATGGTCAAGTATCTTCCATGTTATATTGATGGGTTCTGGGAGTGTCTCTTTCTCTTTCTCCTCTTCTTCCCATCCATGAGTGACAGGCATCCCATCTTTTTGGTTGTCCCAGAGGAATCTGACATTTCTGGCTGGGATCCAAATGGGTCTCGGACAATCCTGTGGGAAGATGCATGTAAAGCCCCTCCATGTTTTTAACAGTGGATCAGGTCCTTTCCACCGACTGTCTGGGGGGGGGGGTCTTTCCACCTGACAAGTATTTGAGGAACAGTGTTTGGTGTCTACCAATGTTTGATTATGGCTGGACATTTTGAGTCACCATAAATGTTAAAGAGGTTGAGAGTTGTGAATGTCATGGGCAGCTCAATGTTAGGAGGGTATTTACCTGCCTCTTGTTTCAATAATTGATTTTTTATGGCATGATGGGTCTGTTCTATGATGTCATGCCCCTGTGGGTTATGAGGGATACCTGTATGATGTGTAATATTCCATAACTGACAAAATGATTTAAAGCGAGAGCTAGTAAATGCTGACCCATTGTACATTTTAATCTGTTAGGAATGCCCATGGTGGCAAAGGTAGAGAGGAGATGGGCAGTGAGGTCCTTAGCTCTCTCTTCTATGTTGGCAGTAGCCCAAACAAATTTGGAGTAGGTGTCCACAGTGACAGACATACTTTTGTCTACCAGAGAAAGTTATGTGTGTAACATTAGTTTGCCAGAGGGCATTAGCTTTTAATCCCCTGGGATTAGTTCACAGAGCCTGTAATGCAGGTGTTTTTACCAAAGAAGAATAGGAGGAGCAAGTCCTAAGGATTTGCTGAAGTTGGGCAGAAGGAACTTCAGGAAAGTGAGTGTGCAGAGGCCCCTTAAGTTAGTATGGGTGGTGGAGTGGAATTTTTCTGCTTCAGAGAGGGACAGGACATATATCCCTATAGTGGCAACTTGGTCTGCAAGAGAGTTGCCTTCAGAAAGAGGCCTTGGCAAGAGGCTGTGTGTGCAGATGTGCTGTATTAAGAGAGGTTGGGTCCTTTTCTGTAAAAGGGATGAGATGGAAATGAGGAGGGGGAGAGAGGGGATTCCTGTCTAATCAGACAAAAACCAGGGCAGCAAATTAACCACATAGATGCTGTCTGAGAAAAGATTAAGAGGTCTGTTGGTTTCTTTGAGAACTAGATAAATGGCATAGAGCTCCCTGTGCTGTGAGGAATGGTCAGGGAGTGGGTGAAACGGGATTTGAGGGGCTTGGTCCAGGTTGTCATAAATTATTGCTGCAGCTCCTCGTTCCCCTCCATCTGAGAAAATAGATGTGGCCTGCATCTTGGAAAAGATGGGGGAGGTGGGAGCCAGCTTAATAACAGGAGAAGAGAGACCCATTTGTCATTAGGTTAGTGGTTTTCTATTTGTCCTGGAAATCCCATAAGGCTCACATGAGGCTCACAGCTATATGAACATGATTTTGCACCAGCCACTGGATATCTGGGAGGGAGAAGGGAGTCACTATGGCATCAGGCTCCTTCCCCAATATTTGCAGAGTGCACTCCCTCCCGCTTCTTATCATGGTGGCTAAGGAATCCATTTCAGTTAACAGTTGGGGAGTTCCCCCATGGGTGTGTGCAGCCATTCTAGAACTATGGATTGGTAAAGATCTCCTACAAGCATGGGGGTGGTGTTAAAAATAAGCAACTCTACAGGAAGGTAGGGTGTAAAATGTGCTAAAGTCATGCTCTAGAGAGCTCGGTTGACCTTGGCGAGAGCTTCTGAGGCCTCCACTGTGAGCTTTCGCTTGGAAGCTGGGTTCCTGTCACTTCGCAAAAGATCAAAGAGAGGCTGTAGTGTTGTCGGGGGGATAGACAATTATGGACAGAGCCAGTTAAGATTTCCTAGGAAGGACTTGAAGGATGCTAGTGTGAATGTGGGATCAAAGGGGAGTACAGGTTTGAGTGGTCTCACTGCCATGAGAGAAATTTCAGTGCTGAGGAAATGAATGGGAGGAATCATTTGAAACTTAGCATGGGCTATTTTGAATCCAAAAGCCTCTAGGGATGGTACAAGTCTGTACCTTAAAGTTGTTGGGTCAATTGATAATTTGTCCCAAACTAATATATCATCCATTTAATGGAAGACCTGAAGACCTTGTTCCATGTGGGGCTTAAGGGCCACTACCACCACCTCTTGGTAGAGTGTTGGGATGTTGGCCATTCCTTGTGGCAGAACAGTCCACTCGTAGCTGGACCTGAGTTGTTAATGGCAGGTATTGAGAAAGTGAAGTGCTTACAATGTTCAGCATGGAGGGGAATTGAGAAGAAGCAGTCCTTGATATCTAAAGCTAGTAGAGGGTATTAACTGGGATAGTGGAGGCAAGGGGGAGATCTCTTTGCAGAGACCCCCATATATGCATAGTTCTGTTAACAGCTCACAGGTTTTGTAAGAGACGCCATCTTCCTGTTGCCTTCTTTATGACAACACAGGGGTGTTCCAGAGACTGCGAGATGGACGGATATGTCCCAATAAAAATCGCTCTTTGACTAGGTCTTGTAAAGCTCGTAACTTCTCCCCTGGTGAGGGCTACTGCTCAATCCAGATCATCTGACTTCCAGTCCAGACGAGAGGGAGCATACTCTGCAGTGACCCTTAGGATTGGGGGTGCTTCTTGCTGAGATGATGGAGGTGTTTTCCCCCAATTAAATTCCCTGTCTGGGCATGGTTGGTCTCATTCAGAGTGGCAATAACCACATCCAAAGCCTCCAAAAGATCTCACCCTAGCAGACTGATATTAGTGGGGGCTATTAACGGGTGAATCTGACCCATGTTTACATCAGGGTCCTCCCAGGTGTAAATATTTTTAGTGATGTAGGACTTTGAAGGTCTTCCTATTCCTAGAAGTTTAGGTCCTGGAAGTAAGGGCCAGTCAGGGGGGATTTCTTGTTTTAAAATGGTTCTGTCTGCCACTGTATCTATTAAATATTTGAAGGGCCTCACCCCAAATTTAATCATCAATGCAGTATGTGAGCCTTCTGAAATGGGTGCTGCCCAGAGGGCCTGTGCTGAATCACTTTCCCCCTTTTTTCCCTGGGCTAGGGGCCACCTGCTGAAAAGTTTTAAAGGGAGCAATTGTTTACCATCTTTATCATACTTTGAGTGGCAATCTTTCCTCCAGTGGTAACATTTTTTACACCGGGGGCAGAGTACACATGGGGAGTGTTCAGAGGGTCCTCTGGGAGAGACTGATGCTTTGGGGCAGTGTCTTTTCCAATGTCCTCAGCCTCTACAGTTGAAACATTTTTCATTTGTGGTGACAACAGCCACAAAATCTTGAGCTGGATAATTAGTTTTGTGGGAGGCTGTGCCCACATCCTGAGTTGCCATTATCCATCTATCATAATGGTTGCCTTTTACACCCTTGCTTGCATTTGGAAGTCATTTCTTCCCAGAAAATGCTCTTAAGGAGCATTTCCCTGGCTGTAGGATTGGAAATTTTTCTCTCTAGGCTGCATTTAGTTCTTAAGATAAAGTCAGACAGAGGTTCCTCAGGTTTTTCACTTAGAAAAATAAAGAGGAATCCTCCTAGGATTCAGTAGGTGGTGTAATTCGATCCCAGACCTGTAGGGCGCAAAGGTGGACCTGGCCAAAGTACCCTGGGGCCACCCCAGCCTGCTGGTCCCTGTGCTAAAATCTCCTTCCCCAGAAAGTTGTTCATAACCCCAGTCCACATTACGTTGCCCTTGATTTCTTCAAACCTATTGGAGACATTTGTCTCTGTACAGTGCTTTCCATTGTAAGAATTATGGACCTGGAAGTGAAGATCTACAGATATCCCTCCAGTCCTGGGGAGTGTTAAGAGAAGCACAAAAGCTCTGGAGAATGGACTTTGTCCATGGTGCCTGAATACCATCCTCCTGAACTGCTTGCCTATGTTCTTTTAAGTCACTTGCCTGGTACAGGTTCAGAGGATGACCCCGAGTTGGAGCTACATTAATGGGGAACACCTGCAAATGAAGGTCTTGGTTATCTCCAATCTGGCACAGTTTTTCTGTGGCAGAGAGGGAAGTAGCTAAAGGGAAAGTTGCTTCTGGCCCTTTAAGAGAAAATGGCCTGGAATGAAGGGAGAGGTTAAGGCCAGCTACTTGGATGTTTTGATTAACTTGTTCTGTTACCACTGGGTCTGGAGCTGGGGGACCTTCCAGAGAGAAGTTTATTGAGTTCCTCAAGGAGAGTTTTAGCAGGTTCTTGGGAGGAGGGTGTCTGCAATTTAATTTTGTTGGTTTCCCTTTCTTGTGTGGCCTGGTGGGAGGGGCCTAGACATTGTCTCACTGCTGCTAAGAGTGGCGAGAACTTGAGAGATGCTGGAGCACCATCTCGCTGCCTAGTGTGCTGTGCCTCACGTGTCCAAGATTCTGAATCCATAAGTCTGAAGGGGACATCCACAGGGCGATATTAAGAGTCTCACTCCAAAAGTAGGCAGCTTCCCGCATGGAAATTTTAACTCCTTGACTCTTGAGGAGCATCTTTATTTTCTTAGCCTGTGGGTCTTTTTAGTGTGCCCTTTTGTTTCCCATGGTGAAGAACAGTAGGGATTGCTAATGGTTAGAGAAACGTTTAGTAGCAAAGAGTTTGATGGCTCTGCAGATGGAACAGCTTCTCGTCTGTGGGAACTGAAGTTATTTAGAAGACAGATTAAAGACTTATCCCATGAGAAAAAGAGATTTTCCATGGAGATAGGCCAACAGCCTGGCCATTTAGAGGAGAAATGCTGAAAGATTAAAAGGATTAATCTCACATGAGAGAGAGGATTTCATGGAAATAGGCCAATGCCTGGCCACTACCCTGAATCTTACTTTTGGGTGGGGGTTACTTCCCTCCTTCATGGTGAACCCGCCGAGATTTTCCCTTCTCATGGGGAGAAAGGGAGCTGAGAGAGATAGCCCGAGAAAATACCTTTTTTTTTTCTTATGCTTCTTTTTCCAGTGGAAAGTCAAGCCCCATGTTGGGCACCAGATGTCGTCTAAAGTATATTTATCATCTGTTGGTCCTTTAATCAAGCATGGCTGCAATCCACAAGATGTTCTTCCTTCCTTGGACCAGGCTCACAGCTTTACAAGACTGTAAGCATTGGAACTGTCCCTGGCCAGCAGGCTTACAATTCCAGGCTGAGCTCTGGCAAGAATGGGGGAGGGAACCATGAGAAGTCACCCAGAGAGAAAGGAAACAGACTCAAAGAGGGAGACCAGGAGAAAAATGACTCAGTTTTATTCATGTTACCAATGTGCTTATATACTAAAACTACTATGCTCTGGACAAGAAAAGTGGGGGCAAGAGAGTGTGAATGAGAGGAAGGGAAAGGTGACCCATCTTGGCTCCTACCTGGAGCAGCAGAGCTCCTGTTTGTGTAAGTAGTAAACTAGCGGTATGACATTGTGGTCAATATCTTGAAGGATGAGGCTGTCAGAGTCTGGAACTTTGCAGAGATAGGCAAGGCAGGAAATACTGCAATATCCTGACCTCACGGAGCTACAGGTAACTTACAGAGGCAACTTAAACGCCCACAGAGATATCAGATAACTCACAGAAGCTCCGGGACAGAATTTTCAGGCCCTACCTCAAGCTAGACAAAGTCTTATTCCTACAAGTGGCTACTGGGATTTCAGCCTCTTCGGAGGGTAGACTACCATTGCTGGACTACCCAGGTTGTGTCATGGAGGCCAGTTCAGGAAGGTCAAGACAGGACACATGCTTGCTGGACCTCATTTGGGTGACTATTGTGTGTAGGGGAACCCCAGTGTGGAGCACGTGGGCAGGATTGATGGTGTTTTGGGCGTGCCAAGGAGGAACCTTCAAGCACTTCCTTCAGGAAAACATGACATCTTTTAGCAAAAAAAAAGAAAGTCCTCAAAAAAATTTTATNAAAAAAAAAAAAAAAAAAGAAAGAAAGAAAATCCTCCAACTCAGGTGATATGTGTATGTATATATATGTATACACACAATTCAGGTTAGAGAAAAAATGGAATTTCCATGTTAATGTATCACTGCATTTTGATCCATTTTTGGTATCACAAGTTTCATTTATGTTATTTTGATGCTATGTGTATTATAAAATTCAACTTAAAAAAATTCCCAAGATAATGGACATCTCATTTTATGTGTAATAGTCTGATTTGTCTTTTATATAATGACTGCAAGTAAAAGTTTTCATTGTTGATTTACTTTATATATTACAGCAAAATCAAGAAGTAACTATGCTGTTACTGTTTATAAAGCCAGGAAATAGTAATAGAAATAAATTATACCTTGCCTACAATATTTTTCCTATATCACCCACTTTGATATTCTCCTATACTGCATATGTATTTGCATATATTTTTCCTAGTTTATTAAATTCTCAATACAAATTGTGATTGCAATATACTCATATATATATATATATATATTTACTTTTGTATGTATAAACAAATATTGATGGAAAATATGATCAGTTTATGTAATCACATACTATCTCATTTATGTGAGTAGATAATATAAAGTATGTATGTAAATGGATTACTTTAGCAGTATCATCTGATTTTAAAATCTTACAATATAAGGTCGTTATATATAGATTTATGTGTACATAAGCAACATATAGGTCATTAAATTAGTCAAAATACTAAAAAAAGCCAGGCTGAGACTAAAGTCAATTGCTATGTATAGAAGATGGAATTTTTGGTGTGCTCTAGCTTTACATTTCTGCTATTTTATAAGTGCAAAGGATTGACTAGGTGCAAGGCAGGTTAAATGGTGTGTTTGGTTGATTGATTTGTTTGATTTTTGACAGAATCTAACTGTGTAGCCCTAGCTAGCCTCAAACCCCTAGTTATCCTCTTCTCTCACCCCCTACATGCTGAAGTTATTGGCATGTGATACCATGCCCAGATGGAGCTGGAAATGAAAAGGGTTGACAGAGTACTTGAGAGTTAATGGAGGGATCAAGTCTAAGGAGTTCAATGACTTAGAATAACAGCTATAGTCAGAATGGAGACCAGAGAGATTGAAAGATTTGTTCATAGAAGTACATCTCTAGCCGCATGTGGTGGCACATGCCTATAATTCCAGCACTCAGGAGGCAGAAGTAGTTGGATCTCTGTGAGTTCAAGGCCAGCCTGTTCTAAATAGTGAGTTCCAGGACCGCTGGGGCTACAGGGAGACCCTGACTCAAAAAGATAAAAAGGGACATCTCTAAATACCATGGTTTCTGCCATTCCAGACCACAAAGATTGAGACTGAACTTATCTTATCTTGGACTGGTGCCACTCCAAGCTATAATAGTGCAAAAACTGTAACTCCTGTGTTTGCTTTAGTGTCAACTTGACACACCTGGGTTGAGGAAGCCTCAATTAGGGAATTGGCTCCATTGGATTGGCTTGTGGCCACATCTGTGGAGTATTGTCTTGATGGTCGAGCAGTGTGGGAGGGCCCAGCCCACAATGAGTGGTGCCACCCTGGGCAGGTTGTTGGGTTCTGTATAAGAAGGCAGGCTGGGCATGAGCCAGGAGAGCAAGCCAGTAAACAGCATTCCTCCATGGCCTGCTTCAGCTCCTGCCTCCATGTTCCTGCCCTGATTTCCTGCCTTGGGCTCCCTAAGTGATGAACTGTGACCCAGGAGATGTAAGCTGAATAAACCCTTTCCTCCCCAAGTTGGTGTTGGTCAGAGTGTTTTGTCACAGCAATGGAAGACAAACTAGGACAGCTACCATGTTAGTCCACATAGATAGAAACTACGAAGTGTAGGGCTGGGGCCACTCTGGACATTAGGTCTGGTTACTATTGTCCTCTAAGAATCTGCTGAAATTAAATCATCATTACTTCTTCCCTTAGCACCTATCCTCTAGTCCACCATCATCTCCACAATGCCATTGATTTCCTTGCTGCTGCTGCTGCTCCTGCCTGATACTCCTCCCCCTCAAGCAGAAAATTTATTTTGTATCTTTGAAACTGTCTCACCATATTTATCAAACTTTCCTATATCCTCAGGCTCATCAATAGTTGCCTTCCCCTCCTTGAACTTCTTTAAAACATGATGGCTTCAATCTGGAGAGATGGCTTGGTGGTTAAGAACACTGGATGTTCTTACAGAGAACTGGGATTCAGTTATCAGCACACACATGTCAGCTAACAAACATATGTTATCTCCAGTTCCAGGGAATCCAATGTCCTCTTATGGCCTCTGGAGGCACTGCATGCATATAATTACACTCAGGCCAAACACTCATATACATAAAATATAAACAAACAAATAAATATCTTGTGGCTTAATGTTGCAGCTCTCTGGAACACACAGCGTACCTGCATTTTCCTTAGAGCAAGATGAACAATGTATTGGTGTTCCATTTGCCCACATTTCTACTTTTAGGTCATTACTTCCTTGTCTTTGTTAAATAAAAAAGAAAAATGTACAATCCAAGCTTGATCTCCAGATCAGTTATACTTCTCTTTCTCTCCTAACCATTTATATGTTTATGTCTGGACCAGTCCCCTTAATTTGTCAATGACTTTGGTTCCTGTTCACAGTCTGTCTTTCCCTTACAAGGTCTACTTTCTATCCCAACTGACTTCAACATCCCCAAGGACAACCCACATGACATCTTGCCACTTAATTCCTTAACCCCCACTCAAACGCCTTTCTCTTTCACTTTAGCCACACACATCAGTAGCCATCCCTGAAACATTAGCTGAAGCTGCTTCACTGAAGAATCAGAAATTAGCATCTGAAGCTGAAGAATCCAATCCTTTAGCTAAAACCTCCAATTCCCAGATTTCCCATAATAACACTATGATAATTCCCCAGATCCTCAAGTCCATGAATACCCTCTAATTTTTCTAAGTCTCTCTTTTTTTAATCACCTTCATTACTTAGCTTAGGTTCAATGGATCATCATTTCCACATTCTTTCCAAGTCCAAGTTGCCTTGCCTAACACTTCTGTAAAATCCCTACCCTGATAATCTTAACTCTCTGTGTTACCCCTCTAATAAAATTTAAGTAAGGCCTGTTGGTGTTATCTGGGAGGCTGACACAATTGGATACATGTTCAAGCCCTATCCAGGCTGCAGAGTGAATACAAAGGCAGCTTGAATTACTTAGCAGGACTATATCTCAAAAATCAAAAGTAGATAATTGACATGGTAACGTAGTTCAGTACTAAACTGCTTGACTAGCATGTACAAGGCCCTAGGTTTGATCCCCATTAACACAAAAAAAGAAAAAAATAAGGAAATCATGTGACAGGGTATAGCAGTGACGAATCAAGCCTAAATAGGCCCAAATACTACCATATTATTCTATTACATTTCTTTGGTTAATTCATACTTGAGAATGAATATTTCATCTTTTTTTGAGACAGGACCTCCCTATAGCTCCAGATGGCCTGGAACTCACCCTGTAGACCAGGCTGACCTTGAACTCACAGAGATCTGCCTGCCTTTGCCTCCCGAGAGCTAGAATTAAAGGCATGTACCACCACGCCCAGCTTAAAGATGGTTCTTAGCCACCATGTTGGTGCTGGCCATCGAACCCAGGTCCTCTGCAAGAGCAGTCAGTGCTCTAATGTGTGAGCCATCTCTCCAGCTCTGAGAATGAATAGTTCAAACTCACTCTGTCTCCTCAAATCCTGTCACAGCACTCCTCCCCTTCCCCTTTTTGGCTCTTATTCTTTTTGTCCTCTCATTTGCAATGCTCCCTAAGCCTAGATGGGAAGTGATGCAGGTGTCCTGTTCAGCCCACCATTTATTATCCAGACGTTGTAGTTGTCGTCATTTAAAAAGTTCTTAAATTTATCTAATTTGCATGTAAGTTCACCTGTTTTCATGCAATACCCATGGATGCCAGAAGAGGGCACCCGATCTCCTCGAACTGGTGTTAGGAATAGTTATTAAGAATCTTGTGGATGCTGGGAATGGAACCTACATCCTCTGCAAGAACAGCCTTTGCTCTTAACTGCTGAGCCATCTCTCCAGCCCCCTAGTTTGTCCTCTTAATAGAATATTTCACAGAAAAATAGTTGTTGGAGACTGGGATGAATTAATTTAGAATAAAACAGAGCTTAGGTGTACTGAAGTAGGTAGGGGCCCAGATGGGGGATGGGCCACTGAAAACAGTGGGTTCCTCACAGATCACATGGGACACAACTGCCAAGCCCTGAACCCCTATAGGAAAATCATCCTGGACAGTCTCCATTTAGTCCCTTCCTCTAGTTATTGCCTACTTTACTCAGGACCTAAGTGCATCTGTGATTGTTATCTATCTTACTTGATTTTGCCAAGATTTATGCGCACTTTCAGTGGTTAACTGCCTTCCTTCAAAGTTATCACCCAAAGTTTATCTGTAAAGACTTCTCCCCCATCCTCTCTGTATGAAGACACCTGGTTAATTTCACTTTCCTTTGAATCCTGGCCCTTTCACGTGCTTTCTGAGACCCCTGTTTTTCACTATATAAACTTGTAACAAAGGAAAAGTAAATGAGGTTTGCAAGAGACAAGTCTCCCAGAAGTGCGTTTGTAAGCACTCTCTGCACTGCTCCTTGCTACCACTCCCGGGGAGCTGGGGTGGTCAGCATTGCTGTGGGTCCCTGCAAATAGTTTAAAATGTTGACAGAATTAAAAATTTTCTTTTATATATAGATTGTTTTTGTATCAAACCTAAGAACTTTTGCTTAATTATAGATCCCAAAGATTTTTGTCTTACCATTTTACATTTAAGTCAATGATTCATTTTAATTTCTGTGAGAATCAGGCTCGATCTACTACCCTGCATTCAACCACCCCATGTTGACTTACTTATGAATGTACAACTGGTCTAATGCCATTTATTTAAAAGGCTATCTTTCTCTGGGCATGGTAGCGCATGCCTTTAATCCTAGAACTTGGGAGGCAGAGGCAGGCAGATCTTTGTGAGTTCAAGGCCATCCTGGTCTACAGAGTGAGTTCCAGGACAGCTGGGACTACAGGGAGACCCTGTCTTGAAAAGACTAAAAAATTTTTTTAAAAAAGGCTATCTTTCCTCCAATTGCTTTTGGATTGCCTCCATTGGACTGTCTTGTTACCATGTCTGTGGGGCATCTTCTTGATTATTGAGCGATATGGAAGGGCCCACCCCACTGTGGGTAGTGCCACCCCTGAGCAGGTTGTTGTGTATTGTATAAGAAAGCAGGTTGATAGTGGTTAAGAACACCGACTGCTCTTGCAGAGGACCCGGGTTTGATCCCCAGCACCCACATGGCGGCTGAGAACTGTCTGTTACTCCAATTCCAGAACTCCAGTTCCAGGGGAATCCGGCACCCTCTTCTGACCTCCGAGGCATTGCACAACACAGGTGCACAAACCTACATGCAGACAGTACATTCATACACATATGAAAATAAACAAATTAAAAAAAAAAGAATAGTAAGAAATGGAAAAAAAGAAAGCAAGCTGAGCATAGGCTAGAGGTGCAAGCCAGTAAATAGTGTTCTCCCATAGCCTGTGTTTCAGCTCCTGCCTCCTGGTTCCCTCCCTGAGTTCCTACCTTGGATGAACTAAACCTTTAGTCCCTATCTATGAACCCTTTCCTCCCCAAGTTGGTACTGGGCAGAGTGTTTTGTCATGGTGTGGTGGAGATTTTAGAAAAATCAGGAAAGACCTTAGGGCCAAATCACATGTTAATCATTTAAATTTATTAAAAAAAAAAAAAAAAAAAAAAAAACAAAGCCTTTGTGTGTCACAATGGTCTCAGTGGCCAGTTATGACCTTCTGCCCAGCATAAAGTCTTGCCAATATGAGTACAGCTCTGACTGAGTTAAGGGGGGGGGCACCTTTTAAAGGGAAGACCAACAGAGCAAAATTGCGATACAATTTTGGCCCATTAAGAACAAGTTACAGCCAGGCGTGGTGGTGCACGCCTTTAATCCTAGCACTCAGGAGGCAGCACAGGTAGATCTCTGTGAGCTCAAGGCCAGCCTGGTCTACAGAGTGAGTTCCAGGCAAGCTGGGGCTACAGGGAGACCCTGTCTCAAAAAGACAAAAAAAAATAAGTTACAGAAACAAAAAGGCCAGCAGGTAATTATGTTTTAGATGTGCAGCTGGTCAGTAGTAAGGAAAGGGGAAGGGATCTGGGATGCCTGGAGTTTGCCCTGAAACCTTGAACTAAGAGTTAAATAAATGTAAAATGTTTTTCTTTTCAAAATGCTGTTTATTTCTGATCACTACAACAGCAATTGGAAACAAGAACAGGACATATCTATTCACTCAGATGTTGCATATACATTACAATTATCTTTTGCTGAAAACAGTATTAAAACAGTCTTTATACAGGAACCCCATTGTTATTGCAAATCCTTTCTAAATCTCTACAATGGCTCTAAATAAGGGAAGTGAATAAGTAGAAGAGAAGGGGGTGGATTCCAGACCTCAGGAAGTTGCCCCAAACGTCAGGGACCAACACAGAGTCGTAGTGAGACACCTCAGTTCCATCTTATTAACATCCCCATGGCCATCCCCAGGATCTTCAGGGCCAAAGTCCAGCAGAAAGGGGGCACAAGAGAGGTCCAGAAGTTCAGGATGCCAGGTGGGAAAGTGTAGCACAACTAGAAGACTCAGCAATGGAGGAAGGTTAGGTAAGCCAAGAGTCTGGGGTTCACAAGCTGTGAAGGATGTGGGTCCCAGCCCAGTCTGGGTCCCAGCCACACAGCACATGTTCTTCTTACGGTTTGCAAATAGGCACATCAAAGAGATCACAGACACCTTCACTCTCATGCAGGTTGTAGATGTAATCGTTGTCTTCCGGGAGTGGAGAAAGTGGGATGAGTGGGGCAAACAATTCTGCGGACATTAATTCCTCCAGCGGCTTTGATTCCATGCCCTCTTCGAAGATTTCTGACAGATCTTTGGGGAGATCCAGAACACCTGTAGGCTCTGCCTTGGTGGGATCAAACGAAGTGGATTGGTTATATCCAAATGAACTGCTGCTGCTGCTGATGTTGCTGCTTTCCCCAAAGGCAGAAGATTGCAGTGGTTGGGTGTTCAGTGTTGCCAGGCCCAGCGGGAGTGAGCTGAGCTCACCAGTGACCCTATTTTCAGTTTCAGGATCACCACTCACTGTCATCTCAGCTACAGTGCTGCCAAAGACAGAGGCAGGAGTAGTCAGCTGATACCCGCTCAGATCTGAGGCTTCCTGAAGCTGGGGTAACACAGGCTTGAGCGGACATGGACTCTGAAACAGCTGCTCTGGGACAGACATGGGCACACTGACAGGTGGCGAACTCGGTTTCTTCTTGTTCAGCAGCATCACCTCGATAGGGCCACTCATGCTCTTCAGATGAATCTGATACTTCGGATCACAGACAGCCTCTGGGACAGGCACCTCTAGGCTGGTGTCCGACGGGGCCTGGATGGTGAGGAGGGTGTCCTCAGCATAGCATCCACTGATATCCTCAGGAGTCATATAGGTCAAGCAGCTGTTATTGACATCCTCTGTGATATTCCGGATGCGCTGCTCCACCCACGCCTTGTGTTGGTCAAGTTGTTTCTCCTGCTCCTCCAGCTGTTTGATTTCTGCCTTAAGCTCAGTGAGCCTGTTGTTAGCCTCCTGGGTATTGGAACCTGGCCACACACCCTTCCACTGGAACCTGTTCTTTAATGTTTTCTCTAACAGTCCAATACCTTCCAACACGTTGGTGATGTCGTAAATCCGCCGTTTGTGGCGCACAGCTAGCATGTCGGCTGCCCAGTTGAGGTCAATCACGCCATCCCTGGACTCCTGCAGAAGTGCCATGAACCTGGTGGCCAAAGCCCCCAAGCTTCTCTCATGCCTGTTCTGAGGCCGCAGCAGTAATGATTCAGCCTCCGCCATCTTAACCACTTGCTTTCAGCTTCCGGAAGTCAAGGCAGGGCACGCCTACTGTGATGCCACTTCCACTTCCGGTTCTCGTGTTTACTCCAGATTACTTTGAGGGCGTGGCCAGTAGTGAGGTAATAGAGTAGCCTAGTGGTTAAGAGCACCGAACTCTCTTGCAGAGGACCCATATTCAGTCCCCAGCACCCACATGGTGGCCGAGAGCCGTCTGAGATGCCAATTCCAGGAGAACTCCAGTTCCAGGGGAGTCTGGCGCCCTCTTCTGACCTCCACTGCATTGCACGACATGGGTGCACAGACTTGCATGCAGACAGTACATTCATACACATACATAAATAAATAAAATTAAAATTAAAAACATTTAAAGAAATGAGATATGGAAACCTATTGGTTCAAGTGGCCAGTGCTGTTACACTCTCATTCAGCGGAATCAAAGAACCAATGGTGGTACATGCCTTTAATCCTCTAGCACGTGGGAGGCAAAGGCAGGAGGCTCTCTATGAGTTCAAGGCCAGTCTGGTCTACAGAGTGAGCTGCAGGCCAGCTGGGACTAAAGGGAGACCCTATTTCAAAAACACAAACACACACACACACACACACACACACACACACACATACACACAAACAATGGACTGGAAGTTGCTTCTGAAAAACCAAAGAAATATCATCCCCTCTTCTAGTCTCTACTGTACAATAGGTATGCTCATGGTCCACTTAATCAGGAGTTTATTAAGGAACTACCAAAGTCAATTAGGATAAGGAGAAACAAGTAACATTCAGTGAGGATAATCATAGGGCACAGCTTGTTTATTAATCGACACAGGATCTGGGGAATACTGTGGAAATGTCTGTGACAAAAGGAAGCCAAAGAATGGCTGAGGATAAGTAGCACAAAAATATTATGAGAAAGATATGACTGAGGCAAATCTGTTCTCTAAGTCCATGCTGGCATTACAATAAACTAGTCTGCTCTTTTCCTTGGCCAAAGGTTATGTTGCCTTGATTATACATAGCTTTTTAACCTAATTGCAGGAACTTATATTTCTGCAACTGTATTAGTCACTTTTCTGTTGTTGTGATAAAACACCATGACCAAGGAACTTATAAAAGGAAGAGTTTATTTGAGCTTATGATTGACAGTTCCAGGGAATTAGAGTCCATTGTGGTGGGAGGCATGGCAGCTGGAGACTGGAGCAGCAAACCGAGGGTCACATCTTGCAATGAGCACAGGAAGCAGAGAGAGAGCAACTGTAGACCACAAGGCTTGTTAAACTCAGTAAGCCTGCCCCCAATAACGTACTTCCTCTAGCACGGCCACACCTTCTTTTGGAGGAAGACCTCCAAAAACAGTGCCACCAACTGGAGACAAATGTCTGAATACTTACAGCCTATGGGGGCAGCAACCATGTAGGGGAGATTATTATATAATAATATTATTATAGATAGATATAATATATATTATATATATTGCCTATTTACTTACATATTGGTCTTTTTGAGACAAGGTCTTCCTGTAGCCCCAACTGGCTTAGAACTCACTCTGTAGACCAGGCTGGCCTTGAATTCACAGAGATCCACCTGACTCTGCCTCCCAAGTGCTAAGATTAAAGGTGTGCACCACCATACCTGGCTATTTGTCTTTTAATAAACATTTTATCCTTTTACATAATGAACGATTTAATCTGGTAAAATAAACATAAAATTTAACCATTTAATGATGTTAATGTATAGCATTCTGTGATAGTGCTTTCATAATCATTTTAAATAAAAATGTTATTACATTTTCAGCATTTTAAGGGAAAACATTTTTAGATTTGGCAAAGCAATAAAGAAAAGTGAACAAAAGAAATTGATATTTGTTTGAAGTTATAGATAATGGAAAGCTTCAGAGTCTGATCAACCAAGGTTGGAAAGCAAGAAAATTGCTCAAGAGAAATAAAAATTCCCCTTTATTGCCTCTTATCCACAGTCACTGTCACCTGAAGTTGCCAGTCTCAGGAGTGCTTTTCTGTATTTTAATAAACTGTCTTTATTTCTATTACACACCTTGTGTCTCTGGTGAGATTCTTTGTCTCGGGACAAAAAAATCTGGAAATTGGGCTGGAGAGATGGCCTAGTGGTTAAGAGCGCCGACCGCTCTTGCAGAGGACCTGAGTTCGATCCCCAGCACCCACATGGCGGCTGAGAACCGTCTGAAGCTCCAATTCCAGGAGAAGTCCAGTTCCAAGGGAATCCGAAACCCTCTTCTGACCTCCGCAGCATTGCACGACACGGGTGCACAGACTTGCATGCAGACAGTACATTCATACACATACATAAATAAATAAAATTAATAAAAAATTTTTTTAAAAAATCTGGAAATTTCAGTGGTTGTTCCCTGGACTGAGATCCATGGCTATAACAGAAGCTTACAGATAATGTAAAGCTGTAGTTAGGTCTACCAACTAGTGGCAAAGTCATAGGACTGTGACTTTGGATACCACGCAGATAAGGATTGTGGACTTTAAAAAAGTATTATCATTAAGGGGGCTAGAGAGATGGCTCAGTGGTTAGGAGTAATGGTTCCTCTTGTACAGGACCTGAGTTCAGTTCCTAGCACCCACATGGTGGCTAACAACCATCCATAACTCCAGTTTCAGGGGATCTGATGCCCTCTTCTGACCTCTGTGGGAATTACACAGCACAGGTGTGCTTAATATACATGCAGGCAATACACTCATAAAATAAAATGAAATTAAAGTAACAAAGTAGTAAAAAAATATGATGATATGTAAATACTAAATGGGGTGGCTGCCACTTTGAGATGCACATTGTGGTCACTACCACGTTGGTTTCCACTGTGTCTAGAGGTTCCTGCCTCCCAGGTCATCAGCCTTGTGGCCCTAGGTATGGCAGTCATGCCTGGCCATAGTGCAACTGTCAGGGGCTGGAAGGAGGGAAGCAGGAGGGAGTAGAAGTTGGTCAGTCACTAAAATGGCAAATGAACTTGGACAGATCCAAAGAAAGATCTGGGAGTTGCATCAGTGAGCAAAACTTATTTACTGCAGGGGTTTTAAGCATTTATATAATTTTATTGAGCTCTTTGACCAGAAGGTGGGCAGGACAGAAGAGAAGTCTACACGCATTCTGCAACGGCTAAGTTTTTATGGCAGGAAAACCATAGCCCCTTGAGCTTATAGCTTGTACCATTTGCCTCCAGAGGACAGGGTGGACATGCATCAGGAGGGATAAGCTTTGGAATGTGTAGGAGCTTCTCTTGCTATGAGCAGGAAGCATGGTCCTGCTAAGGGAAGAGGAGCATAGAGGCCACCCACAGTCACTGTGGAGAAATGACCCCTCAGCACAGAGTTCAGTTGGTTACTTTCAAACCCAACCTGAGAGGTACTTCCAACTCAGGTACTTAGCCTGGGAAATGGAATGTTTCCTGTCTGGCTGTGCTAACCCACCTGCCCAAAGATTGCTGGTTTCTGGACAGGAATTTCAGTCTGGTGGCTGATGGTCTATCTTCAGCCTACACCCACTCACGATTCAAATCACAGGATATTACCTGATAGGTCTCCGTCCAACCCCATGCTAGCTTATCCAGTTGGTGGGCTGACAGTCCTCCATCCAACCAACTAGCCACCAACACTTGAAATCTAGGCCTGCTTTGGCCTGTATACATGCAAAATAAGGGACTCATGAATTCTGTGTAATGATGGAAATGGAGAATTCGATTTATTGCTTGCTGCAAGTCACTTTTACAAGAAAAATGATGTAATCTTTCAGAGTCAATCATAGACCATGTGCCTGGGCCACATTGCTTGCTCCCTCCTGGGGTGGGGTCAGCGGAGCCTCATATCTCCCACAGTGCCCTGAGGGATGCTGAGAACTAGCCCTGATTTAAACTATATCTTCCCACAGGAATGCAATCCTTCAAGCTACATTCCCCTGGGAGTTGGGCTACAGATGCCAGATGTCTGTGGTATGGCAAGTGGGAGTGGTTCCCATCTCCTGCTGGCCTTGTAGGTTTTCAGATTGAAACCAACCTTCTAGGTTATCAAGGAAAGAAGCCATCTCTCTTATACTCAGCCATAATGGATTTATTTGGCCACACAGCTCCCCCTTTGTTTTTAAAATGGGGAAGTGTCATCACATTCTTCAAGGAGGGGGAAGGCCTGATACTGCACCAGAACACTCTTGGCTGCCACCTCAGCTAGGCTGTTAATTCTGCCTTTAATGAAGTGGATAACAGAGGGGGCAATTACTAGGAGTAGCCCTAAGGTGATGAGGGGTCCTATGAAAGGGAGCATCCAAGTGGTTAAGGGGTTGGAAAACCAGGAGGCAGATGATTGGGGAGAATATCGGATCTGAAGTTCTTTTTGGAGGTCCTTAAGGGCTTTTACATTTTGTTCCAATACCCCAGATTCATTGTCATAAAAGCAACATTCCGGAGAGATGGCTCAGTGGTTAAGAGCACTGGCTATTCTTGCAGAGAAAAAAAAGCAACATTCCTTCCTCCCAAACATACATGTTCCATTAGTAAGTATTTGTGAATTTAGCCATACCTCAAAGTCTCAAGTATGGCTGGAAAGGCCTGTACATATAATAATGTTGATCAAATAAAGTCAAGTTTGTATTTTCTGTGTTCTCACAACTACTCCCATCTTCTTAGTTCTTATATGCTACACACCCTCTTCTTCTGAAAGTAGTCCCTAGGCTTGGGGGGAAAATGGCAAGAGTGGGTGAGAAGCAGAACAGTCCATCTTTCCCTTGAAGTGTCACCTTGGACTTTCGGTCTGTCCCGGCTTTCTTCCCAATGGGTTGGCAGTTCATCCAGTGGTTCCTTTTTAAATTCTACTAATAGAACATAAATAGTAAAAAGTACAGTCACTTTAAGTAGACATTAATTATCATAATAGGTTATGTTACAGACACAGGCATAAATGTTTAGAAATACCATCATCTTCCACATTAGAGTGTCTTCTCTAGACATGTCTTTTGTGAAGCAACTCAGTTTATCATAAACACATTTTAGTTGATAAACAGATGAAGCTAATGAAAGTCCTTTTTAAAAATAAAATATCTTAGCCCTTTGATATCAAATCTGAAAAGTAAAATAATGCACCAAAGCATGAATGAGGGGTATTAGTTTAGCTAATTTTTTAGTGCCTGTAGTTATTTTTTTTAGAGGCTCATTTGGTATTGGGGGGATGGTTTACTCATGGCCCTTTTCATATTTCTTTAGTCTTGATAGAGTCATTGTGCCTGAATTTTGGCTGTGGTTAAAACCTGTTTTTTCTTTACTGACACCAGTTGGCTGCTGGGGGAGGCCACAACCACGTAAAACCATTTCCATATTAAATAAGATTTTTTCAGTAAAGAAAGGTATTATGTTTAACTTGGGTCATTCGTTCACAATTCTGAACAGTTCTTATATTTAGTACACTTTTTGTGAACTGTTCTCCAGTGTCCAAAGCCCTTTTGAAGCTTTTAGTATAGTACCTGGCTCTGATACTTTTTATTTAATGTCTTTTTGAGAATAAAGAATATCCCTCCAAAAGATCTTATGTCTATTAGTAAAAGGAAGAAGTCAAGAACATCCAATAAGGAGTCACTGTCATAATAATTGACTCCTAACACAGAGGGATGCCAGCAGGAGCACCTATGTATCACCCTGTGTGTTGATTCTCTGCGATGTGGTCTTTTCTCAGACTTCCATTTTTTCTTGATGTCTAGATGGACCAATCCCTTTTTTATAGTTAGTAAAGGATTGGGGTTGTTACTTTTTATTTTAAAATTGAAAAATTGACAAAAGGTTTAGGTAGAGAGTCTTCTATTTAATTATATCCTGGAGGGAGCCATATAAATATCTCCCTTTTTGTATTAGTACCATGAATACGATAGTTTTTGTTGCTTTTTAGACTTTTACATTTTTATTTATAATATTTTAAAGGCTGTTGTACTACCTACCCATACAGGAATCAGGTTGAAAAGGTCCATTAAGTCCATTCAAACTGTCTCTTATTGGACTGTATAGTGCTGATTATAAACCCAGGCTTTTAGGGCCAAACTATCTTGTAGACAAAAGAAATGTTACAGATAATATTATACAATACAGAAAAATGTAGAGAACACTTGCATACATTAATCCCAAAGTTGTCATGGGAAATCTAGCACAAATTAGGAGTAGAAAATATCAGTAACAATTTGTATCCCTGATTAGTTTAAGTGTATTATTAAATTTTATATTAATAATATTTAACTAATTTTACTTAATATAGGTATTTTAATTTTTACTGTCTTTAAATACCATACAATGTGTAAACAAAGCTTGGGCAAAAATTTAACATTATTTAAATAACCCTTGACTAGACATACGCTGCTTTTAAAATTACTTGATTGAACTATGACCTTAGAAAAAGTTTATTTATATAATTTTAACTTTTATTTATTACAAACCCATAAATATATGATCTCAAAGCATAAATTTTATGAAGTAAGCCTTAAAATTACTTATTTTTTTAAGTGTTAAAAACTCTATTATGCTCTAACTTACAAAAACCTGTTGGAATATGTCTCCAGTGTTGAAGGAGTGTACCCAGTAGATGGCAGCATATACCCAGTAAAATACCCAATTTTTATTATATATTTGTAATTTTTACTTATCCTTAATAAATTAATTTATCTTTTCGTTGTTTGATAATATTAACAGACCTTAGTTTGGAAGAAAAGGGTCAGATTTAACCCTAGAGTTAGCCTTTACTGAATTTAAACAGTATGTCCTTAGCATTAAGCATGAGGTTATACATTTCAGTAATTCCATAAAATCAATATTGTGGTTAGGAACAATGTCATGACAAACTACTTTTAAAGCCAAAATTTTAGAGCATATTCAGAAATGTAGTAAATATCTGTAACTAGGTTTCCAACTTAATAAGAGATGGAAAATAGCACGGGCCAGACCATAAAGTGGACAAGAAAACTCCGTTTCATTCAGAAATCACTGCCTCTGACCTTAACCTAAATCTCTGCTGTGCTGGGATTGAAGGTGTACTGGGAACAAAGGTGTGGTCCACCACACCTGGCTGGCTTGGGGAGCTCTCAGATGTGACCCCAGGCCACAGGATTCAGGGCCCACTCTTAAGGAAAAGTCCTAAGGTGTGCTGAGATTCACCAACCTCCATTCAGTGCAAAATCCTTGCCATGCTAACCAAATACTTCTGCTCTGAAAAATGGTTGTTTCTGACCCATAAACCAATAATTATTAAGAAACAATTTATTGAAGTTAGAGCTTTTTGTCAGACCAGGCTGGCCTGAAAATTCATAGAGATTGGCTGGTTTCTGCCTCCAGAGTACTGAATTTAAGAGATGGTGTGATTTCAAGTTGATTCTAAAAGGCAGTCCAAAGTAAACATGATTTAAGATAAACTGTTACTAAGTAGCCATGTGTTTAGCTCAGCAGGTGCTGTGCATACAGCCTTCAGGCAGGTGGCGTCAGACCATAAGTCATGTGGTCTAGAAACCTGTGAACAAAGCTTTTCCCCAGTATTTTTTTAATGGATTAAGGTTAGTAAAGCCTTTAAGGTGAAACACATTTGAAAAACTCAAAATGAGTTGTAATGCCTAGGACTTTTTAATGAATTAATTTCATATCTTAGTTGAGCATGCTGAGATATAATTTAAGTCAACAGATTTTTGTTTATCAAAATTCAAAGTTTTTGAATATCCATATTATTAAAATTATTTCAAGATAAAAAAAGACATATAAGGGCTGGAGAGATGGCCTAGCAGTTAAGAGTGCCGACAGCTCTTACAGAGGACCCGGGTTCGATCTCCGGCACCCACATGGCAGCCGAGAACAGTCTGAAACTCTAATTCCAGGAGAACTCCAGTTCCAGGGGAATCTGACACCCTCTTCTGACCTCCACAGCATTGCACGACACGGGTGCACACACTTGCATGCAGACAGTACATTCATACACATACAGAAATAAATAAAATTTAAAAAAGACATACAAAAGGCAGTATAAAACAAAGACAATTAGAATAAACAAATAAGGTCTAAAGGTAATTATTTTAAACACATTTGCTATTTTTAGCAAGCCTGTTTAAGAAAGAAGACATTTGTCAGTAAACCTTTCATATGGAAGGGTTAGAATTAAATCCTTGTAAGTCTGAAAGCAATTTAAAGCAACCTGAATGGGAAAAAGTTACCTGTAAACGCCGGGCGTGGTGGCGCACGCCTTTAATCCTAGCACTTGGGAGGCAGAGGCAGGCGGATCTTTGTGAGTTCAAGGCCACCCTGGTCTACAGAGTGAGTTCCAGGTCAGCTGGGACTACAGGGAGACCCTGTCTCGAAAAGACCAAAAAAAAAAAGTTACCTGTAAACAATCAACAGTAAAAAAAATACCTCACATATTTTGAACAGGAAATTAAGTAAAGGAATTTCTAAGCATAGAGATGAGAAGTTTATTTGAATGTAGTAAGAAGGGAGGTTTTTTTCTTCTTGGAGCAGGGCTAGCATTCTGAAGAACAAAGAAAAGCTAAATTTTGAAGTTTTAGAAAAGAAGGGAGCAACCTTGGGATTTGAACCACAGGCCTTGTGAGAGCAAGTCTGTTTCTTTAACTGCTAAACCATTTTCTTATTTTCTTAGTTGCTGATAAGAAGGGGAAAATTTCAGGGATGGAGAGATGGCCTAACGGTTAAGAGCACCAACCGCTCTTGCAGAGGACCTGGGTTCGATCCCCAGCACCCACATGGTGGCTGAGAACCGTCTGTAACTCCAATTCCAGGAGAACTCCAGTTCCAGTGGAGTCCAAGACCCTCTTCTGACCTCCGCGGCATTGCACTACACGGTTGCACAAACCTGCATGCAGACATGCATTCAATGCACATAAATAAATAAATAAATAAATAAATAAATAAATAAATAAATTACTTAATTAATTAAATTTTAAAAAAAGAAGGAGAAAATTTCCAGATGAGTCACCCAGGGCAGATAAAGAATCACAGCAAGAAGGGTTTAAGGAGACAAAGACAAAGACAGTGTAGCAGCGTAGTTGGGTGTGTGTGTGTGTGTGTGTGGCTGTGATGATCAGAGCTGTACATACTTTTGCCCTTCTGCTGGCTTTTGTGTCTTTGGTCTCTAGATGAATCAAGTGTAATGGCAACCTTAAGTAGTCTCTAGATTTTGGCTGGAAAAAGAAAATGACTGCACTCTTGGAAGGGCATGTAAAATTGAGCAGCATGGAAGTGCACAGGGTTGGGGGCAGGGAAATGGAGTCAGGCATATGGTTTTGTGTCCAACCCATGCTTTGTCTGTAACAGGATCTGGTTTTGCCCAGGTTTGTGAATCTCCTATTTAGTGAGAAGGGGGAAAGCCAAAGCACTGTCTAATGAGGAGCAGCTTGGGAAAAGCCTTGTAGACTTGGGCCAAGTGGGTGTGCACTCTTTGATTCTTAAGGAGTGCCTTAGCCCTCAGTCACCTAATCTGGGGGTTCCACTGATGTGTGGGGAATTACCCATGATAGAAAAGGAAAAAAAATGCTTATGCCCCAAGGGAACATTCCCAAAGGTGAAGGCCAATGGAGGATTCCACATGGGGCACCTCACTTAAGTCTTCCCTCAATTTTGAGAACCCGGTGATCACCCTAGTGGTGTTTATCGGCCAATGAATTACAGGTTTGTTTGATAGCAAAGAGAAATTAAGATAGAAGGTTTTTGCCAACATCTGAGTGGGCTGTCGTGGTCCCACCAGAGGACAAAGGGGCCTGCAGCTGACACCAAAGAGTAGCCTCAGTCAGAGAGCCTCAGTTGCCCCTTTGCCTTAGAGGGTATCTCATGAACTGAAATTAAAAGATTAGAAAAGCGTCTCCTCACAAGACGTGGTGGCACATGCCGTTAATCCTAGCACTTGGGAGGCAGAGACAGGCGGATCGTCGTGAGTTCAAGGCCAGACTGGTCTACAGAATGAGTTCCAGGACAGCTGGAGGTACGGGAAACCCTGCTCGAAAAAGCCAAAAAAAAAAAAAAAAAAAAAAAAAAAAGAAAAAGATCAAAGCTCCGTCAAGTGTGTGGTAGGACCAAGAGCATAGCCACCAGATGTCCCCAATCATGCCAAGGAAAGGGGGAAGTTTGCCTTCTTTCTGCACATCTTCTGAAGGTCCAGTATTCTCAAGCCCCATGTGTTGGGCACCAGCTGTTGGTTTCCTTCATGTCATGAGGTTCCTGCCTCCCAGGTCATCAGCTTCACGGCCCTAGGTGGGGAAGTCATGCCCAGTCGTGGCTTCACTGCTGGAGGCCGCAAGAAGAGAAGCAGAAGGGAGCAGAGGATGGTCCCCAGAAGGGCAAATGAAGCCGAATAGATCCAAAGAAAGATCTGGGAGTTGCATCAGTGAGCAAAACTCGTTTATTGCAGGGGTTTTGGGGGCTCTTTGACCAGGAGGTAGGTGGGACAGAAGAGAAGCATACATGCATTCTGCAACAGCTAAGTTTCTATGGCAGGAAAACTGTAGGCCCCCCAAAATAAGCTCATGGCTTGCGCCATTTGCATCCTGAGGAATGGGTAGACATGTATCAGGGAGGGATAAGCTTGGGAATGGTACTCTTCAAGTCACACCCCCCTGGGCATTGGGCTGCAGGTGCCTGATGTATGGTGAGTGGGACCGGCTCCCATATCCTGCTGGCCTTCTAGGTTTTGGGGGTGAAACCAACCTTCTAGGTTATTGGGGAAAGAAGCCAGCTCTCTTATACCCAGCCATAATGGATTTATCTGGCCCCACACTACCACAGTGAAAATCCCAAAAGAGTTTACTGAGAAGTATTTTCCCCATTTCATTTCATTTACTGTTTTATCTGTTCAAGACTCACTTTACTTAATGGCTCAGTAAGCAGCTGTGTATGCTCCATGGAAGTTTTCCCAGCCTCTCAACCCACTTTCAAGCCTTCAATTTCCCCTCATCCAGTCTCTCCTATGAATTAAATTTCTCAAAAAGCATCTGGTGGGGAGGTACACATCTGTAATCCCAGGTACACAGGAGCCCAGGGCAGGAAGTTCAGAGTTTGAGGTCTCCACAGGCACTATAGTAATACCCTGTCAAAGAAAGAGGAGGAAAAACAGGGAGTAAGGAGATAAAGGCTAAGTGTATAACTCAGTATTACAGTACTTTCCAAATAATGGGTGAGGTCCTGGGTTCAATTCCCAGCACCACAAAGCAAAAATCTGCTCAAACCTACTACGTTGTGAAAAAATAAGAAGCTAGCAACAGCATATTAATGCTTTGCCTCTAATTAGGTTAACAGATTACCCCCTGGTTGTTTCCTAGGGATCCAGAACATATAGAGCAAGCAAGTTTTGTTGGTGAGGAGAAAGGAAGAAAAGAATAAAAGGCTGTGGACCATTTGTAAACAGCATGGTGTGTATGGGGATATGAGGGATTGAATCAGCTAGGAAAAGGAGCTTCAGTTATGAGCATCGATTGAAGTTTAGGGTATTGGGGTGGCATCCAACTGAGATCTTCAATTTTTGTGTTCAAGAACAAATGATTGTACCAGGGACACAGAGTGAGGTAATAGAGTTTATTAAGAAAGAGAAAAACTTGAGCCAGGAGTAGAAGTGCACACCTATAATCCCAGAACTCTGGAGGCAGAGGCAGGTGGGTCTCTTTGAGTTCAAGTCCAGCCTGGTCTACATAGTGAGTTCCAGGACAGTTGGGGCGATAGGGAGACCCTGTTTCAAAAAGACAAAAAAAAAAAAAGAAAAACTTAATCCTAGCACTTGGGAGGGAGAGGCAGGTAGATCTCTGTGAGTTACAGGCCAGCTGGAGCTATAGGGAGAGCCTGTGTCAAAAATACCAAAAACAAAAGAAAGGAAGAAAGAAAGAAAGAAAGAAAGAAAGAAAGAAAGAAAGAAAGAAAGAAAGAAAGAAAGAAAGAAAGAAAAAGGGAAAAAAAGCATTCCTGAGAATGGGAGCAAGGCTTGAGTTGGGGAAGCATATGAGCTTAAAAGACTAGGCCAAGAATCTCAGAACACTTTATATGTTATTTACACCCACCCCTCCAGCATTTATATATTGCCCAGGTGGAGAAGAGTTTTCAGTCCCCTGGTAACTGGTTTGTTTGATACATTAATCTTTAATGCCACTCTCCACAGTCCCTATCCTCCTGTCATTCTTCCATTGCCATATAATACAGCTTCCAACAGTACACATTGCTTTTTTTTATTTTAATATTTAAAAAACTTTAAAGTGATGATATTGATGATGATGATGATGATGATGATGACAATGACAACAATGATGAGTATATGATATGTGTGAGTGCAAGTGCATGCCACAGTGCAGTTCCACCATGGGCCTGTCTCCTGTGGTTTGAGTCAGACAGTCTGCCAAGGATGTTAATCACTCAAGGAGTACCTGCTTACCTAACCTATCCCTTTGTAAGGCTGAAGGCACAGAGTTAAGTCATTGTTCTAAACCAGCAGTCACTTTGGATTTCAGGAATAGCAAAACCTCACAGGAAACATGACCCCCTCCATAGAGGTAACTATTCATGATAGCAAGGCTGTACCCTGGTGCAGTTCATCTTGTAGGAACCAGATTGACCTACTCCTGTGATGACAGACATAAACAGATTAACAATTTTACAATTTCCTGGGGCTGGAGAGAGATGGCTCAGCAGTTTAAAATACTGACTGCTCTTGCAGAGGACCATGCTTTGATTCCCAGCATCCATATGTTGGCTAAGACCTGTCTGTCCTTGACTCCAGTTCCGGGGGAATCTGACACCCTCTTCTGACATCTGCAGCATCGCACAACAGGAATGTGCTCACATACATGTAGTCAATACACTCATACACATAAAATAAATATAATACAATTAACAAAACAATTTTCCTGAGTGTGGTGGCACATGCCTTTAATCCTAGCACTTGGGAGGCAGAGGCAAGCAGATCTCTGTGAGTTCAAGGCCAGCCTGGTCTACATAGCGAGCTTCAGGACAGCTGGGACTAAAGGGAGACTCTGTCTCAAAAATACCAAAAAATTTTTTTACAATTTCAGACTGCCTCGTAGAAGCAGAAACAATGATAGATAAGACTATACCTTGACCAGGACTGCATAATTATTCATGCATCTTACCTCCTGCCCCAATTTCTTCCTTTAAACCTAAAGCCCATATTAGAAGCCCAAACATGAACTCAACTTAAGATCACTGGAATGAATCCCTTCTTTTGTTCCTCTTCCCAGTGCATTGATTAGATATCGTTTCTCTGTCTCCCACCATTACTCATCTCTGTAATTGGTATATTGGGATAGGTGGCCAAGCCTAGCTTGGAGTGGCAGGGAACTAAGGCTTCTGTCTTAGAACACTGGTTACACTGCCAGGTATAAGCACCTGGCTACTACTATGACTGTTTGAAGTGTGCTGCTAATTACTTTACAGATGAAGACTTAGCAGGGCTCTTTCACCAAGAAAGGTTACAGCTTTTGGTTGATTGACTCATTTTGTTCCTTGTTCTTTTAAGTGTGCAAATAATACAGTGTTATACCATCCTGGTTTTTCTAAAACTTTAGAATTTTGTAGGATATTCAGTGTTAAAACCAGGAGAGTCCTGGGCAAACAAGGATAGTTACCACAGGACAAGACCTTTAAACATTTCCACTCACTCTTTTCTGGCTGGAACCATGAAGGCCTTATCATAGAAGAAAAAGAAGGGCCCTGCTATGCCTGAAACCAGTAAGATAAAGCAAAGGAATTTCACAAAGTTCAAGGAAAAGCAACTGAAAAGGAAGTTTGCCCTAAAGACACTTCGAAAGGCAAGTAGGAAGCTTATCTATGAAAAGTCTGAGTGCTATCAGAAGCATTATAGGTAGATGGACAGAACTGAGATCTGAATGGCCGGGATGGCAAGAAAACCTGGGAACTTCTGCATACCTGCAGAACCCAAATTGGCACTTGTCATGAGAATCTGCGGTCTCAGTGGTGTAAGCCCAAAGGTCTCCAATGTTTTGCAACTTCTCTGCCTGCACCAGATATTTATTCAATGGTTTCTTTGTTAAGGTCAACAAAGTTTCCATGAATATGCTGAGAACTGTGGAACCATACACTGCATGGGGGTATCCTCACCTGAAATCAGTAAATGAACTAATGCACAAGTGTGGTTATGGAAAAATCAAGAAGTGGATTCCCTTGACAGACAGCTCCTCAATTGCTCTGTCTCTAGGTAAACACAGCATCATCTACCTGGAGGATCTGATTCACGAGATCTATACTGTTACTGTTGAGAAGTGCTTCAAAGACGCAAATAACTTCCCGTGGTCCTTCAAATTATCTTCTCCACAAGATGGAATGAAAACCATTTTGCGGAATATGGAGATGCTGGCAACAGGGAAGACCAGACCAACAGGCTCATTATCAGGATGGACTAAAGTGTCTACCATGGGATTTTTGTAATCTGGTCAGTTAATAAACAGAAATGGCTTGGCAAAACAAAACAAAACACAACACAACAAACAAACAAACAAACAAACAAAAAAACCCTTTCTACTCACTACCTCTTTTCTCTTCAGAAACTTCTTTTGTTTTGTTTTGACAATGTCTCACTATGTAGCCCTGGTAGGCCTAGAATTTGGTAGGTAGAACTGGTTGGCCTAGAATACACCAAGGACCTCCTGTCTCTGCTTCCCAAGTGCTGGGGTTAAAGGTGTGCACAACCATACTTAGCAACCTCCTGAGAAACTTTTATGCAACCCTGGGTATATAGTTTATGAACATAAAATAGATACATAAATCAAACTGATAACAAATCATAAATACTTTTTAATTTTTAAAATAAATTTATTTTAAATAGGTACACATGTAATTTTAACACTTGATAAAGACAAGAGCAAATTTGTATATTAACGAGATTGATATACTTGTTTAATTTTTAAGATTTATTTATTTTCATGTATCTATGTGTTTCGCTTTCATGTATGTGAGTGTACTATGTTCATGCAATGCCTGCAGAATCCAGAAGAGAGAATGGAATATCCTGGAACTGAAGCTACAAACATGGGGGTGCTGGGAAGCAAACCTGGGTCCTTTGCAAGAGCAGCAAGTGCTCTTAACCACTGATCCATTTCTCCAGCCCAGTACTTCTTTATTTTTTTACAAAAAGAATTAAATACTGGCTGGGTAATTGCTAACACAGAATATAGGCCATTATCAACTTTTAGAGTTCACTAATATTTCAATTTTATAATTACCTACCCTAAGAATTCCACTTTACAGAAATACATACTACAAAATAGAAAATTTTTATAGATTTGTCCATTTCAGAAATTCTTGGAAATTTCAAAATTTCAGAAATGTATATATATATATATATATATATATAGCCATTTGAGAAATTCTTGGAAATATCAAGTGAAAATTGATTTAACAATTTTCATGAAACAATTCAGCAACTCAAGCAGCTATTTCTGAAATCAAACATTCTAAAACAATATGATCAAAGATGCATCAACATATTCCTGTAAGAGCAGAAAACTATGTAGCCACAGTAAAAACACTGCAGTTCATAACAGACAACCATATTGAATCTGAGTCAAGGTTTTTCAGGCATTTATTATTGTGTGTGCTGTGTTGCATGAACAGTGCAAAGCGAGCATGTTTTGTGTTCAGAACTGAGACTGCAGGGAAGTCACATGAAGCAATAGGAGGAAACACTGCCACGTAGAATTCATTATGCATTTGACTTGTATTAATTTGTGACTATTGTATGCCCACAAACCTTTTATTATTGGCCTATTTATTATTTTATTATTATTTTTGTGACCTCTACATTCAGTTACATGAAACTATATGAGATCACAACCCACAGTTTATGAAGCTATACCCTTAAACATTTACTAACTGCACACTGTTCACTCATCATGACTTCAGACACTTAGAGGTTCCCTTCTCCAGGAAAAAGGAAGGGGTATCCCTGATTTACGCTGTTTGATAGTTTCTTGATATAGCCACTCCCACTATGACCACTGTCAATTTAATCTCATTAAAATCTTAATAGGGCCTAGGAAAAACAAGAGAGGGCCTAGAGAGCTGGCTCAGTGGGTAAAGCACCTTTTGCACAAGCATAAGGACTGCTGTTTGGAACTCTAGCACCCATGTAATGTCAGGTTGTTATGGTGGGCCATCTGTAATCCCCAATGCTCAGGGTACAGAGACAGGACAGTGAGTTCTAGATTCTAAATGAGAGATCTTGCCTCAATATATAAGCTTGAAAGTGATTGCCAAAGACAGCCAATGTCAATCTCTGGCCTCTACACATATGAACATATACCCATCCATGTGTGAACATGCACACATACACATGCATGAACAGCACACATACACATGAAAAAAAGAAAACAAGAACACAGTTATGTAAAATGTACTAAAATAGGAAATAAGTTTATTACTTATATAATCATACCATTTATTTAATTTTAAATTTCTGTAATATTTTAATAATCACTATTGAAAAACTAATTTGCAAAATTCCAAAAAATTAAGCATCAGTTTCCACTACCCACTACAAGTCAGTTGTAGCACATGACTGAAAGTATTCTTAGAAAATCATCCCTTTATGAGTATATCTTTCCCAAAGTTGTGATATAGAACTCTGAATATTCACCAATTGATAATTATTATTCCTTTGATCTGAGCTCTTCATTTGGTTTACTAAAAAGAGCGAGACCAAGAGTAAGAAGATTTGGGGCTCAAGAGATAGCTCATTGGCTACTCTTGCAAAATACCTAGGTTCAAATCCCATCATTCACATGTCTGCTAACAATCAATTGTGACTCCAGTTCTGTGGGTTCAAAAGCCCTCTTCTGTCCTCCTCAGGTACTGCATGACATAGGTGAACTTACATACATGCAACCCTAATGCTTATACACATAAAAATAACTCAATCAAAAAAAATTTAAAGAATAAGATTTAAATTCTTTTAATTTTCTAACTTAATTCTTTTTATTTTATGCACATGACTGCTTTGCCTACATGTAAGTGCACCATGGACAAGCAATACCAGAGGAGGGTAGAAGAGGTTGTTGGATCCTTTGGAACTAGAGTTATAAACAGTTGTCAGCTGTCATGTGAGGGCTGGGAACCAAACCTGGGTATTTTGCAAGAGCAGCCAGTGCTCTTAACAGCTGAATCATTTCTCCAATCCCCCCAAACACAAACACACACCCTTCCCCCTACTTGTTGAGACAGGGTCTCATTATGAAGCCCTGGCTAGCCTAAAACTCGCTTTGTAGAGCAGCCAGGCCTCAAATATGCAGTGATCTTCCTATCTCTGCCTCCCATGTGCTGGAATTATAGGAGTATGCCACTAGGCTGGGCAAGAACATTTAAATTTTATTTATTTATTTATTTATTTATTTATTTATTATTTGGTCTATTTAAGAAAGTGTGTCCCTTTAGTTCCAGCTGGTCTGGAGTTTGCTATGTAGACCAGGGTGGCCTTGAACTCACAGAGATCTGCCTGCCTCTGCCTCCCGAGTACTGGGATTAAAGGTGTACACCATCATGCCCAGCAAGAACATTCAAATTTTAATCCCAATCTTAAAGTGAATTAGCTGTGTGGCAACCTATTTGGATCTCAGATTCCTCATCTACAGAATAAAGGAGTTAAACAAGTGTTGCTTTTAAATGACTTTCAGAAACTGGAGAGATGGGTCAGTGGTTAAGATTGCTTGATATATATGTGTACACACACACACACACAAACACATATGGTCTTTCCCTATACATACATCTATGATAAAAATTTAACTTATAGGACTCAAGAGCTGGTCAGTGATTAGTAGGAGTGTTTTCTCCTCTTCTACAAGACCTCAGTCTAGCTCTTTCTACCCATGTTGGACAACTCACTCCCTGTAACTTCAGCTCCAGGAGATTCAATGCCCTCTTCTGGCTTCCAGGGGCTCCTGCACATAGTGCACATAAACTCATGCAGGCACACACACACACACACACACACACACACACACACACATGTAAATTAACTGAAACAGGAGCTGGAGAGATGGCCTAGTGGTTACTAGCACTGGCTGCCCTTGCAAAAGACCTAAGTTCGAATCCCAGCACCCACATGGTAGCTAACAACTATATGTAAGTCCAGGGGGATCCAATACCCGTTTCTGTGCTCTGCAGGCATTGCTTGACACGGGTGCACTTACATTCATGTAGGCAATACACTCATACACATAAACTTTTTTAAAATTTTTTTAGAAAAACATGGTTGTGAGGGTATGTATGGACATGTGTTGACAGCTGAAAACTGAAGTATAATTGCATACAACAACCTGGACATATTAAAATTTTTGCACTGAATATTTTTTTACCGAAATCACCAAAAATAAGATAATGAATATGCCTACTATTGTAAATGTATTCTAGTGGCCCTTTGGAGTGCATTCCTCTTCCAAAGAAACTCCTGGTCTTATTTTGAACACTTTAGAATACCCTTGGAATATTCTAGAATTTTCCAAAAACTTAAATACAAGGTATATACTATTTTATAGCTTCTTTGATTCAGCAGATTTATTATAAGACTCACCATATTATTGTTTGGCTCAACATTTTCTCTTTTAAATTTGGCATATTCAATTGAATGGTTGTAGCACAATTTGTTTATCCATTACCACTGATGGCATTTGAGTTGTTTCTAAGTGTTCAACACTGCAATAAAGCTGTTATGACATTCATGTATGTGCTGCATAGCTTTAGTTTTCAACTTGACACACCTGGCTTGAGGGAGCCTCAACTCGGGAATTACCTCTATTGGACTGGCCTGTGGCCATGTCTCTGGAGCATCTTCTTGATGGCTGAGTGATGTAGGAGGGCCCAGCCCACTGTGGATGGTTCCACCCCTGGGCAGATTATTTTATATTGTATAAGAAAGCATGCTGTGCATGGGCTGGGGTGCTATCCAGTAAAGAGTGTTTCTCCATAGCCCGTGCTTCAGCTCCTGCCTCCAGGTTCCTATTCTGAGTCCTACCTTGGGCTCCCTCAGTAATGAACTGTACGACAAAATAAATCCTTTCCTCTCCAAGTTGGTATTGGTCAGAGTGTTTTGTCATAGCAATTGAAAAACAATATAGAACAGAAATTGTTATTAGAGAGGGAGCTATTGCTGTGACAGAACTGACACAGTTGTTTCTGGGAGGATTGTGAAAGCATTTGGCTAGAAGTTATTGAATGCTTAGAGTTTGCTGCTGTGGAGCTTGGAACAGTTATGCTCAAAGACTTATAGACAATTGAGGTCTGGCTTGTGAAGCTTCAAAGAGACATAGAGACCAGCAGGGCTATTTGTATGATATGTAGAATTGAGCATCTGTGGTTTCTGGTTGGTTAGGCTAAAGAATGAGCTATGATTAAGAAGAGAGAAGAACTACTGAAGTGAAACCTTTTCTTTACTGGGACAGTTGATGCTGGATAACTGGGACTAAAAAATCTGCTGTGAGTAACAAGAGACCAGCATCACTGTGGTAAAATCTCCTGGGAAGTATTTCCTTAGGATCAGCACACAGAAGCTATGGTCCAGAGAGGGCCTTGGTAATGTTATAAGAGCCTCATGCATGATTCTGATGTTGAAAGAGTGATGGGGTCACAGAGAACAGCTGAGGATTGGCACCCTGAGAGGCCAGGAGAGGCCATTGGTGAAAGTGCAACCTCAGCTGCAATGAAGACCCCCAGTAATGAAGGGATATTGGAAAGAATCTGAGGTTTTGCACCCCAAGAGTCTAAAAGAGTCCATTGGTGAAGGTGCAGCCTCAATTTCAGTGGAGACCCCAGCTTTCTGGAGATGCGGGTATCATAGGATCACCACCAAGGGGTAGCAGCAGTTGTGAAATGGATTCAGCCTGGGACCGTGAGATGAGCTGTGTGTGCTGTGGATGGCAGAACCAGAGAAATGGAACTGCCGGAATCCTTGGGACTCCAAAAGATCATGAGTGAATCCCAGATGTCCAGCCTCAAGCTACTTTGCTGGACTAAGGTTTTACTTAAGTGTGATTGATTCTTCCGTTTGAAACGAAACAGTACTTAAATTGCTTTTAATTTTGCAGGAACCCACAGTTGAGAGACTTTTAAAAGAGACTTTGAACTTTTAAGTGTTTGAGTTTTTTAAGGACTTGGACTTTCAAAGTTTTATGTTGTGATATCAATATCATACCTTGGTGATATGTTGATAAAATTCTTTCGGAGAGGAACATGCACAGCCAGTGGCCCAGCTACCCCTTCCAAGGGCCCAAAGGCAAAGCAAAGCAGACTCTCCAAAACTATAGCTTGGAACATTCTAGCAAGTTTAGTTAGGCTGGCTTACAGAGCAAAATGGTGAGGGGGTCACGTACAGGAAAGGCAGCACTCCCCCTTCCCTCATGTTTATAGAGTGTCCTGGCACAGACTCTGTGACCTCTGGCCCCTGGAATTCTCTGTTTATATGTCCTTAGCCCCTCCCCCTCATACAACCAAGGCTGACTGGATGGTTGGGAGGGGTAGCTGAATCCTCTGGCTTTTCTTTTCTCTCAGAAGGCATTTGATGTCCAAAGTCAGTCTTTCTTTTGGAGGGCCATCCACACTACATGATAAGAAATGGAAATCTTGGGGCTGGAGAGATGGCCTAGCGGTTAAGAGTGCTGACTGCTCTTGCAGTGGACCTGGGTTCGATCCCCAGCACCCACATTGTGGCTGAGAACCGTCTTTAACTCCAGTTCCAGGGGAATCTGACACCCTCTTCTGAAAAAAAAAGAAATGAAAATCTTGTGGTTTAATAGTGATGTATTTGTATGTCAAGTAACTAGAATGATGACAGTACAGGCAGACAGATGCTCTTTAAAATTTGTTATTTAGTATTTGAGACATGGATCTAGCCCCACCTGGTCTGCAATTCCCTATGTCGATCTAGCTGGCCTTGAACTCACAGAAATCTGCCTGTCTCTGCCTCCGAGTGCTGGGATTAAAGACATGCACCACCATACCCCACTGAAATTTTAAAAAGTTTAAGTGTATGAGTGTACTGCCATCTAGGTAGGTGCTCCCATGTAGTTCAATGCCCATTGAAGTCAGAAGAAGGTGTCAGATCCTCTGGAACTGGTGTTTCAAATGGTTGTTAGCTGTCATGGGGGTGGTGGGAATCGAACCTGGGTCCTCTGCAAGAGCAGCCAATGCTCTTACCCACTACCCATCTCTTGAGCCCCATCAGACACTTCTTGAAAACAGGCTCAACACAAACATAAATGATAAGGAAAAATCTGAAAGCAGTACAGCAAAAATCAGGAAAAGACAATGGTATCTGATCTCTCTGCTCATATATGGGAGAGCAGCAAGTGCTCATAACTGCTGAGCCATATCTCTCATCTGTTTCTATATTTAAACTGGGGTTTCCTAGGCTGGCCCGGCTAGCTCTGTTGGTAGAGCACGAGACTCTTAAACTGGGGTTTCCTATAGGCACCATGTACTAGGGTCATTTTTTTCCCCATTCTACCAGTCTCAAACTTTTAATTGGGTTGTCATAAGAGATTATTAATATGGTTGATTTAACCTACCATCTTGCTAAATATTTTTATTTCTCTCAAATCTGTTATATAATGTCTAAAAATTTCACATATATGTATATATATGCTACATGATATATGTATCATGTAGCATATATATATATATATATATATATATATATATATATGCAATTATGAGAGAAGAAATCCAGTCATTGTTACTCCAACATTCATAGAAGTGGAATATCCCAAGTTTTGTTTTCTCATAGTGGATGTGATGCTTTTAATATGTATGTTAGCCTACCCTCCATATATGTATGCTAAGCATTTTTCTGTTTATCACTAGAGTTTTAACTTTATTTATATTGTACTTTTTAACATTTAGAAACCTGTTTGATATTGTCCAATTTTTCTTGTGAGTTTTTCTCTCATGCTTGAAAACACCCATTCTCTATCATTTTCCTTTCCTTTCCATTCCACTTCCCTCCCCTCCCCATCCATTCTCTTTCTTCCTTTTATTCAACACAATCTCAAGCTGCAGCCCAGACTGGTCTGAGATTATGCAGCCCAAGGTAGCTTTGAAATTATGGCAATCTTCCTGCCTCAGCTTCTGAGGCTGAGATTACAAGAGTAAGCCATCATACCTGTATTTCTTTTTAAAAAGAAATATTAACTGCATTTTGATACACACCTGTAAAACCAACACTCAGAAGGCTGAAGCAAAAGGATAATAATTTTGATTTCAGTCTGAAGTATAGATTGAGTTCAAAGCTAGCATGGGCTACACAGTGAGATACTGTCTCAAAAGCCAAAGCCAAAACCAAAAGCAAGACAAATCAAAAAACCAAAGCAATTTAAAAGCCAGAAACAGCCTGTAAGATGGCTCAAAGGTTAAGTGCAGATACTGCACTTGCCAAGGATCCCAGTTCAGTTTCCAACACCAATATGGGGCAGCTCTCAACTACCTATATCTCCAGCCCTAGGTGATTCAATGTCCTCTTTTGGCCTTAATGGGCACCTGCACATTCACATCCACATACGTGACATATGCTGCATTGGTTACTTTTCTGTTACTGTGATAAAATACCATGACCAAGGTCATTTACAGATGGAAGAGTCTATTGGGCTTATTCTTCCAGAGGGTCCATCATGGCGAGGAGGTATGGCAGGAGGCTGCTAGAGCTGAAAGCTAAACACTCACATCTCCAAGCACACACAGGAAGCAGAAAGAGAAACTGAGAGCAAGAATGAGGCTTAAGAACTTTTAGTTTTTTTTTCCTTCTTTTGGTATTTTTGAGGCAGGGTCTCCCTTTTAGTACCAGCTGTCCTGGAGCTCACTCTGTAGACCAGGCTGGCCTTGAACTCAAAGAGATCTGCTTACCTCTACCTCCAGAGTGCTGGGATTAAAGGCACGTGCCACCACACCTGGCTGAGGCTTATGAACTTTAAAGCCTACAACCAGTGATACGTTTCCCCCAGCAAGGCCACACCTCCTAAAGGTTCCATGACCCTCCCAACAGCACCACAAACTGGTGACCAAAAGTTCAACTACTTGGAGCCTGTGGGTGGTATTATCACTCAAACTGCCACATGTATATACGCTGCATTAAAAATAAAAATAAATCTTAAAAAAGATGGCTCAATGGGTGAAAGCATTTGCTGCCAAGCTTGGGGACGCAAGTTTAATTCTGAGGACATACATGGTAGAACAAGAGAACTGAACCTTATGAGCAGAAAGAAATGGAGAGAAGAGGACAGGGAAGGGAGGATGGAGAGAGATCGGGACAAAAATTAAGGACTCAAGTATGATTGAGTTTTACATTTATTCATTCATTCATTTATTTATTTCAGGGCTACAGATTCAACCCAGGGCCTAGCACATGCTAGGCAATGCTCTACTACTGAGCCAAATTCCAGCTTTGAGATTGATTTTGAACATCAAGTCTATTTATTACAAAAGCAATATACACACATGATACAAAACCTCCAGTAAAATAAAGTGTTACCTAAGAAAAGTTCTCTCTACTGCTCTAATGCTCAAATTCTCCTAACCAAAGGAAATTAGTATTAGCATTTTCTTGTATATATCCTTCCATGGATTTTGCTGAAAACATACATACACATTATACATCGTTTGGTTCACAAACTGGATATAAACAAACACACACATATAATTTTGCAATTTTCACTTAACTTTAAATATTTGAGCATTTTTTTCCAAGACGGTTTCATGTAGCCTAAGCTAGCCTTGAACTCTTGATCCTCTCGCCTTCTCCTTCTGAGTATTGGAACTGTAGGCATGTGTAACCATGCTGTGCTCTGTGAGTACTTAAAGTAACTGATTTTATCAGATTTTTTTCAGATTTTTACTGACAAGCAGGGATACAGTAGTTATAGAACATTGTAGAGGAGGGGGTTCAGGAAAGTGCAAATTCTATCTTCACAAAACACAACAGAAAACCTGACTAACTATTAATATAAAAAATATCTGTTAAATGACTAAAAGGAAGGAAGAACCAGAGAAAAGTGGAGACAAACTATCGTTGCCATTATCCTCAGTACATATCTGGTCTTACTGATAGTTTCATCCCCAGGGGCAGTAAGAAATGATGTACAGTGATGGGTGAAGACAAGGAGAAGTGCTCTTCTTCTATGCTCTAACTTCCCCACTAGATTTAATGCCTACAATATGCACACTGAGTTCAAAGGCACAGTTAACACTGCCGACAGAACAACAAGAAAATCCAGGAATTCAAAGTAAGGTTTGGTGACACATGCCTTCAATCCCAGGACTCCAGAGGCAGAGGCAGGTGGATCTCTACGAGATTGAGATTCAGGCCAGTTCCAGGCCAGCTGGGGCTACAGGGAGACCCTGTCTCAAAAAAAAAGTCTGTAGAGTACTGTAGAGCAGGCGGAATGTGGCAAAAGAGTGTTGCAAGGTTACTGTCTCTTTATCCTGTTTATAGATCTAATTACAAAACTGAGGTTCCACAAGATCAAATGACTTGAACATGGTCAAGAGTTAGTTAAATAGCTTTAAGATACAACTCTCTACTTTAAATAAAGTCAGCCTACTTTCTGTTGATGACATTTTGGCTGAGAAAGTGCTGTCAAGAATGAGAGAAGTGAGTCAGTCTTGGGAACCCATGTACAAATCTAATCACACTTCTGAGGAATTACAAGTTCAGGAAGGTTATAGAAAGGGGGACCCACAGAGTACTCTTAAGGAATCTTGAGTGTACTGTGGAAGCTAATGAAATTATAATGCAAATAGTTCTTTCTGTTCACTATTTTGGTGAGCTGCTCACAAATACATCTCTAAACCCTGTAGTCTCAAAGCCATTGGCCATGGTATTTTTGTGTGTGTGTGCTGGGGATCAAATCTTGGGCTTCACACATACTAGGCAAGTACTCTATCACTGAGACATATCCCCAGCTAACCAGTAGTCATTATATCTTCACTCATCTTTTTGTTTCTTTTTTAATTAATTAATTTATTTTTTATGTGTGAGTGTATTGTCTGCATGTAGGTTGGTGCATCCATGTCGTGCAGTGCCACAGAGGTCAGAAGAGACGTCGGATTCCCCTGGAACTGGAGTTAAAGATGGTTCTTAGCCACCATGTGGGTGCTGGGAATCGAACTTAGGTCCTTTGCAAGAGCAGTTGGCGCTCTTAACCACTGGGCCATCTCTCCAGCCCCAACCTTCACTCATCTTAATCCAGTTCATTCTTCTCAGTCACATCAAGTACCACCTCCTTCTTGAAGCCTTTCCTTCTCTCATTCACGAATTACAAATTTACTTAAATCAGTACAATAAGATAGAATATGTACATGTATACTCTATTAATAATTTCAAGTACTTTATTCAAGTGGACTTGTGTGTGTGTGCATGTGTGCATGCATGAGTGAATGTGTGTGTGTGTGTGTGTGTGTGTGTGTGTGTGATTTCTCTGTATGGTCTGGGTATTGGAAGACCTGGCTGGATTCCAGTCTCAACCCTTCCACTAATGAGTTGTGTGATCTAGAGCTACTTACAACTTCCCTAAATATCACCTTCCCAGCTCAGAAGGCTTCTTTGACAGCAGAGTAAACAAAATACTATACGAGTGAAATATACTGATGAGATTTGAATTAAGGTATTTCTACCTGTTGCAGCCTATCTAGTGGATAGATCTATGTAAGAAAGCAATCACTGCTGTTTATTTCACATTATTATCCTCCACAAAGGTTAACAGATTTGAAAAGGTAATACAGGATTTAAAGATTATACAAGATGGGGAGGATGCAGTCAGTTCAGATGCTCTTCTTAAAAACTACAATTTAGTCCAGGCTTAGTCATTTTTAAAGCTTCTATCTTTCTAAATGTATCTTCATGTAAATGATCTGTGTCAATGCTGTGAAAAAGGAAAAGAATCATGTATAAATTTAAGCCAACAGATATCCAAAGTAACTTCCCTGTTCTTGAGTATAAAATTCCCATTTCCGGGGCTGGAGAGAGCCTAGCGGTTAAGAGGAGAGCCAACTGCTCTTGCAGAGGACCCGGGTTTGATTCCCAGCACCCACATGGCAGCTGAGAACTGTCTGTAACTCCAATTCCAGGAGAACTCCAGTTCCAGGGGAATCCGACACCCTCTTCTGACCTCCGCGGCATTGCACGACATGGGTGCACAAACCTACATGCAGACAGTACATTCATACACGTAAAAATAAATTAAAAATTTTTTAAATTAAAATTCCCATTTCCATTTGTTCCATGGTACAACTCAGTAACTTCATCCACTCAGTTACCTAATTTCTCCCCGAGATTCCACACCTCTCCTTGAGTCTCAAAAAATTAAATGTACCAGGGGGCCCTAGAGATGTCTCCAAACAATATAGGCTTGCCTACCAGAACTTAATAGTAAGACTTTATTGCTGAAGACACTGCACAATCAGTCAACAGACAGAGAAGAGAAGCTGTTACTGACTTTAAATCATCCTCTCTGTTGGCTAGTTTCATAGTCCCAGAAAGTGCTATGCATGATGCTGGTAGAGAAAACACATCAACATTCTTACCCAGCTGTGAACCCTATGAACTATAATAATAAGCTGTTTGGTAAGCTATGCCCATTGGTACAGTAGTGGTATGAATGTTATAGGGGCAGCCAACCACTTTATGGTTGGATTTAAAATCCACTCCACAGGGTGGAGCTCATGTCTGGTTTTATAAACTTGGCCTAGAACCTATACCTGGGGAGATCATAGACCTTAGGAGAGAACCTACTACTATTATTTTGCTACATGGACATAGTATCAAACTGCCTTCTAAATACTTCTCTTTATAACTATAGATCAGTGTAACTCTTAGCCCTCAACAGTGAAGCTTCTTTTTGCAGTGGAGTATAATTAATGCAGGGGCTCACATCTGGTCAAAGTACAAAGAGCAACTGACTGTGGAATGCTTGATTCTAAGTGGAACCTCTCTCTCTCTCTCTCTCTCTCTCTCTCTCTCTCTCACACACACACACACACACACACACACAGGCTCGTGGAACATCAGGGAAGAGAGACAGAAGGATTATATGTGACAAAGTTTTGGGAAGAATGCTGTAACTGTGTTTTCTACACATGACACACCCAATACCCTCATGAACTCAGTGGAGCTGTGCTTACCTGCATAATACCTGCACAAAATTAAGCCTATCAATATTTAATTATGGAAAAGAGAAGCTTCCTGAGGGACTGCTGACAAGGAATGGTAGCTAGGGCAAAGAGTGTCACTTTCTTTACTGGTATAACGACAATAAGTTGTTCTAATAAATTACCTGCCACCCGTGCCCACTCAGGCAATCCTATTTAAACACAAGGGGAGGGGAGGTCAGGCACATACAAAAGACAAGAAAATAGGAAGGGAACTTGTTGGGAAGAAGGGTTTCAGTAAAAGAAGGAAAGGAGAGGAGACAGGGTAACAGGAGTGAGGAGGAATAAAATTCCTTCTATGAAACGGTCAACGACTATTTTTTTTTTTTTTTTGAGACAAGGTCTCCCTATAGCCCCAGCTGGCCTGGAACTCACTCTGTAGACCAGGCTGGCCTTGAACTCAGAGTTCTGCCTGGATCTGCCTTCTGAGTGTTAGGATTAAAGGCATGTGCCACCACACCCGGCTTAAAGACGGTTCTTAGCTGCCATGTGGGTGCTGGGAATCAAACCCAGGTCCTCTGATAGAGCAATCCATGCTCTTAACCACTGAGCCATCTCTCTCGCCCCCAAAGTCTAATATTTTTTAAAGAAAAAATGGTCAACTTCCTCTTGAACTCTAACTCCTGTCCTTTTCTGCCTTGTCCAAGGCCCCGTGCCACTAGTCCATTAGATATCTCATGAAGCTACAATCTTTCTGCTTCTTTCTCCATCTACAGAAGGACCTAGCTCAAAAGAAAGCAATAAAATAAAGGAAGAAGTATCTACTTTTCCCAACCCTTGAAATCCTTCTAGGTATGACCTCACATATCTTTTTTTCCACAAGATTTTTGAAAAAGTAACCTGTGACTTGGTATGGTGCCTCACGACTACAGTCTAACACGTGGGAGGCTAAAGCAAGAGGATTGCAGTGAGCTCCAGGTAGTCTGGACTACTGGACTACATGTGAGGCCCTGTTTAAAAGAAAATATAATGTATTTTCATCAAAGTCACCCTATTTCCTTCCTCCAACTCCTACTGTTTGACTCTACCCTCTCTCAAATTCATGCCATCTTACTCTATAATTACAAATTTGAGCCCAATTAGTGCTGCTTGTATGTACTTGAATGTACTTGAACTTGGGAAACCTATCTAGGGCCTTGTCCCTGAAGAAAACTGACTCTCCCTGCCCAAGGAGCTTTCAACTACCTGTAGCTCTTCAACTGGGAGTTTTTACACTAGTGCTGGAGTGGTGACTGGATATCTAATATTTTTGTTGTTACTCTTTGAGACAGAGTCTTACTATGTAACATGCTCAGGCTAGACTTGAACTTGCAATCTTCCTGTCTTGGCTTCTTAGTGCAGTGATTACAGGCTCACACCTGTAAAAGCCCAGCTTAGATGCTTAGTATGTGCTAAATATTTCATTATCTGACTTTTTGTCTTGCCCCTGGATAGCATAATTACTAGTGAATCTCTTTTTATTTTATTATTTTTATTTTCGTGTTTGAGTATATTGTCTGAGTGTGTGTAAGTGCACCAGCATAATGCCGTGCCCTCAAAGGTCAGAAGAATTTATTGTATACCCCTGGAATTGGGGGTGTAGACAGCTGTTAGCCACCATGTGGGTGCTGAGAATCAAACCCAGATCCTCTGCAAGAGTAGCTAGTGGTCTTACTCACTAAGTCATCTCCCGTAGCCTTGGATCAATATATATATATATATATATATAATATTATATATGTATATAATATTCTAATAATGTGTCCTTGGAAGCTTACAAGGGAAAATACAGTAAGGAAGAAGATTCAGACCCTATACCTCAATAGCTCATAGAAAATATCTTTCCTCCTGTCCTTTACAATTTCCAAAGAATATTCCTCCTAGGGAGTTCTCCTGGATTAGCTCCAGCCTACCATTTCAAATAATTCAAATCTTTCTTTCAACTATCTGGATAATTATATATTTCTATTGATTTCAATTTTGTCATACTATATTCTCACATCCAAACTTATTTGAGGGCAGAAAATTGTATATACTATGTGATCTTTCATTTTGTACTCAACATTATTATTGCATACTATTATGAGGTTGTTGCATGACAGGCTATAAAGGTTTAAAGACTGGCCTGAAAACACAATAGAAGCATACCAATTAAATTAAAAGACTAAGGATGAGATAAATGGATATTGTGCCATAATTTATAATAAAAATATATAATGGCATTCCATCTTGACAAAATAATTTCTCTTTGCTGTTATTTAAAACCTGTACTGTAGCTGTGGGGTGCTGCAACTGTTAAGCTACTCTGCATTTAAAGAAACATTAAGGTTTAGAGTCAAGTTTATTTCAGTCTCTTGACAATAAAGGTTCCATTCACATCTTTCTGAGAATAACAGTACATAACACTATGAAAGTCCCTAATCCCCAAGACTTAACATGTTGTGCATAATTTCCTCTACTTGGTCAGTAATCACTACTCTCTTGAGCCTCTGAAATTGAAATATGTCACTTTGCTACTACAGAGCCAGTTTCTGTTTCAGCCTTGCAATCAGGTCTTTATGCTGAGCTCAGTTCTGCTTCAATCTATCAAATTGCCTTTGGAATATGGGATTTTTGCACTCAGGCTTTACTGAGTGCAAAAATTTACATTATGTGTTCCAGTTCTGAATGCCAGAAACAGTCACTTGCCTACTAGTTAGCTGCCAAGAGAGCATAGCTGTACTGTAATTAAAATCACATCGCTTTGTATGTCATGTCAGCCTGCCAAGCTGGCATGACATACAAACTTTCATAATGTCCACACTAGGACTCTAGCAGATACGAGACTAGGAAATGAAATTGCCGTAACATGTAGTACCTCCTATGTGCGAAGAGTTGTACTGGGTACATTCACAATTGCAGTCTCAGGTCAATCCTCATATTGATTCCAAGTAGTCAAATACTGACATTATCTCCATTTTACAGTCAAGGATACTGAAACTCAGAGACATGAAGTAAGCATGGTCACACTGCTAGTAGGTGTTAGCTCCAGGATTGGACCTAGTAACATCTAGGTCCTGTGTTCTTTGTCTTCTATCATGGTCTCTTAGCAATGAGACACAGGCTGCCTGTTACCTGACTCCCCTCCTGCCTTTATGTTCAAGAAGGAAGCCTACTGTGATTTCACTTACTTTACTATTTCTCCTAAGCTTCACATGCCTGTTTTCTTCTCTTTTCCACAGAAGTTGCCTGTGACCAAATGCAACACACCCATCCTTATCCCCACCCCCTCTTCCACTATGGCCAAAACAGTAACTTACTAGAACGTCTCCAGTTTACACACTGGATGAATCAGTGCATCACACAGCATTTCTACTCCCAAATCCTTGAAGTCGTTTCCACCTAAGTCTAACAGTGTTAGCTTCACATTCCTGTTGAGGACAGAGGCAAGAGCACCACTGCATGTGTCTGTGAGATGACATTCTGCCAATCTGTACAGGATCAATGATTTAAGGAAGAGATCAGTTTCATCAAGCACAGTGCTATATACCCATAATCCCAGCTCTCAGGAATCAAAGGTAGGAGGACTGATGTAAGTCCAAATCCAACCTGGTCTATGTGGCAAGACTACCTCAACCTGCCTCCTCAGCTATGGGCAGGTGGCTGGGGGCAGGGGGCAGGGAAAGAAATGAGTCAATTTTATCCCAATTTTCCTATTGGGCCCCTTGTTTCATATACAGCCTAGAACAAAAGCTTCCTAAACATGGAATCCTCATGTACTTACCACAAAGACTATAGTTTACCGCTGGGATGTTTCAGCCCTTCACACGGGACCTCCACACCTTCATCACCTAAAGTATTATCACTGAGATTAAGGTCGTTCAGGTTTTCATTGGTATAGAGTGCATGACACAAATCCTGACAACATGTTCTGACCAGATTACAAGTCTACAACCTGCCAATAAGCAATAACATAGAGAAGGTTGCTACCATCTCACTTGTACTGAATCACTTTAGGAATTGGGTTTGCCCAGTAGAAAAACACATTAGAAGATCCAAAGTGCCACATGAAAAATAATCCCTTGGGCCAAGGAGATTGAGTGATTGAGGACTCAAGAAAGGGTAATTTATTCCCTCTAAATTATTTGGTTCTTCAATTTTAATTTTAGGAGTTTCTGTAACATTAGGAAACTCTGCCTCTGCCTACAGTTCAGGATACTCACAACAGATTCTTTAACTGACAGGGTGTTTTAACCTTTCAGATAACAATTTCATTTCCAAATCTCCAATTGTATTATTAATTAACAACAGTTTGCCATGGGCGAGATACACGACATATATATTACATATATAAGATGCTTATTAGTCAAGATAATATTTATTGGGAGCCGTCCAGTCACACCATATAATTTTGAAGAACTTCTGATAACATCATCCACACCTAGCCCCTTATCAAGTATAGGTATCTATTCTTTATATAGTTCTTATTTAGTTAGTATAATTCCTATAAAGATGTGGCATGCAGAAAGCATATCAGACTTGGGAGTAGATTGGGGAGTAATATCCTGACTATACAGCTTAGCTGTATGGAATGTGAAAAGTCACTTTTCCTTAGACCCTTGGTTTTTTCAAGCTGTAAAATACAGATAGTAAAACCCAACTTGTATAAGTATTGTATGAATATGGTGAGATAACTTGTGACAAGCACCAAGTACATAGCAAATATCCAACAAGTTCAAGGGTCACTAAATGCCACATAGTTCTTAGAAACTTACTCTAGTTTCTCCACTTTACAGTTGGAATGGCTGAGACCTTCACAAAGATACTTCATCCCTGTGTCTCCCAGGGGATTTTCACTCAGATCCAACTCTGTGAGGTGTGGGTTTAAAATGAGAACAGATTCAAGACAGTTGCCAATGGCCTCCAAGCTTCCTGGGAGAAGACTACCATACAACCTGTAGAAAAAATGCAGAGACAGAACTGGCCATTTTAGTGGACCACTCATTTCCTCTCTCCAGCCTCCCCAACAAATTTTTGTTCTAAAAATATAGAGAATTCCAAGATACATATGACAATGTTTGAATCCCCAATATTTTCCTGGCTTACAATGCTTCAAACTCAGTTTTCAAGAACGCTAAAGTATTTATATCTCAATTTAGAAGTTTCAAATAAAGGCAGTTTTTGCACAATGAGTTCCTCAAGGGGCAATGTTTAAAAATCTCAAAAAGACCAAAAAAAAAAAAAAGCTTTAATGCTGGTGCTGAAGTGATGGCTCAGTGCTTAAAAACACATACTGTTCTTACAGAGGATTTGGGTTTTCTTCCCAGCACTCATGTCAGGTCAGGCCTCTGCAGGCACATGTAGGTTTGATCTCTGTGAGTTACCTGAACTTCATACACACATACATACATACATACATGCACAATTAAAAATAAATTAAAATATTAAATGTTTGATGTAGGGCTGGAGAGATGGCTCAGCAGTTAGAGCACTGGCTGCTCTTACAGAAGACCCAGGTTCAGTTCCCAGAACCCACATGGAGACCAATAACCTTTGGTAATGCCTGTTCCAGGGGACCTAACACCTTCTTCTGACAACTGAGGGCATTGTACCCATGGGTACACTTACAAACATGCAAATAAAACATACATATAAAATAAAAAATAATAAAATAAAATAATTGTAGAATGATAACTGCTAATGGTTCCGACTTACTTGAGCTTCTGTAAATTGCAATTTGGATCTTTTAAGCCTTCACAGAACAACTGCAAAGCACTAACATCCAGTTTGGTTTCATAAAACTCGCTCTCACTGAGACACTGATTGGTGCTAAGAAGAGAAGATAGCACCCCACAAGAAGCAGGAGAGATTAGGCACTGGCACAACCTTAAGAAAACACAAGAATGACCTACTTATATTATTCATGTTCCCCCTAACAGAACTAGAAATCATCCCAAAATGCCATGAATAAAAAATTACCCTAAGGTCATTTACCTCAATACCTCCAATGTGCAGCTTGGCTGCTTTAATCCTTCACATAGAAACTTCATTCCTGAATCTTCCAGGATACATTGTACAAATCCCAACTCTGTAAGACACTGGTTGGTTTCAAATACTGAGGAGAGATCTCTGCCACAAGAAGCTGTGATGTAGCAGAAAATCAGCCTGTGAAGAAAATGACATGTCAGGAAAGAAACTGGTTCTGTTAAAAGGCAACTGTTTATATCTTACTGAAAAGATGAATTCTTTCAATGTATAAGAGGTTATTGGGAGCTTATGACTGTGCTAGATGCTCAAAACCTAGAGACATATAAGACATGAATGGTACCCTCAATGAATACCAAATTGAGAGGAAAAGATTACAAAATCATAGACTGTAATACAGAGAGAAAAATATTGCAAAACAGATAAAGAAGCTACTGTAGGGCCACAGAGAGGATACACAATGCACCCTAATATGAAGTGGGGTTTGGAGGATTAAGATATAAGAGGAAGATCCTAGCATGCTTCCCAATATTGTCTGAGTACATCCAGAGACCTGACTCAAAGACTTAGCTGCCAAAACCTATGCTATGTAGCAGCAGATGCTAAGTAGGTAGCTAGTCTACTGCCTGTTCTCCATGGCCACCTGTACGTGTGTATCACAGGGCAGCATAGAATGGGGGGGGGGGCTCAGTGGCCCTATTGAGTCAGCCATTCCCATAAAATTGGAGCAAGCCTTGAGCCCTGAGATACTGGAGTCTAAGCAAGAGCCACACAATGAGAGCAACAGCCATACAGTCATCCGAGAGGCAGCAGGACCCATTTCCATGTGGTCTTGCTGAACTCTCACTTCAAGGGTCTGAGCCCCCAGCAATGACAGTAACTGATCCACACAGTCTGGCCAGAGGAGCTCTCTGGGCTAGGATGTGTATACAGGCCATCCAGGTACAGCCCTAGCCTGGTGGAGGAAGAACCCATGGTTGGCCTCTAACACACCCACACCCCAATTTAGGTAGGAGCAAAAAACTTGAGACTCTTTAACACTCAGAGACAGGGAAGGAGAGTGATCCAAATGGGCTTTAGGGGGGAATAACTACTCAACTACGACCTCAATACATTGACTTGTATGGACAAGGACCCTAGGGCTCCTTTCTGTTAGCACATAACATTCTTTAGAAGTGGCAGCTCCCCCAGGGAGAGAGCAACCAATAACAACTGCTTTTGCTTAGACTAGCAGCAAGGGCTGCCACCTGTACCATGTCAAATTGTAACCAAGGAGGTTCACCAGTCCTGATGCACTGGAAATAGTCCTAAACATTAAAAGAGACATTACATTACAAGAGGAAGAAATGCTTGAGTACTTGTGCTAGGATTAAAGGTGTGTACCACCACACCCTGCTTAAAGATGGTTCTTAGCTGCCATGTGGGTGCTGGGAATAGAACCTGGGTCCTCTGCAAGTGCAGTTGGCACTCTTAACTGCTGAACCATCTCTCCAGCCCTGCTTCTGTCTTATATTTTAGCTTTATAACTTATTCCACATTATCTTTCCCATCTCCTTGTATGTGGTTATCAGTGACACACAAGGAAAATTCCCTTCCTGTTCCCACATCTTTGTGCTCTGCTGGCCTAGAAATTTTGGTTCCAGAAAGGGGCCTGTTTCTTCCAGGATACATAACACATTGTACTATCCTGGAAGATAAGACATCTCCCTGGCTACTTTGGACCTCTGATGTCCCCAACTCAACATGCTAAGAAAGGAATGACAGTTTTAGGAGTGACTGATTCAGATGACTAGGGGGAAAAAGAACTGTTTCTCTACAACGGAGGTAAGGAAGATTAGATCTGGCATGCAAGAGATTCTTTAGAGTGTCTCTGTTGTCACCATGTCCTGTGATTAAGGTAAATGAGAATTTGTAACAATTCAATTCAGGCAAGATGACAAATGGTGCAGGTCCTTCAGGGATAAAGGTGTGTGTCACTCCTTCAGGGAAAGAGCCAAGACCTACCGAGGTGCTCACTGAAGCTGGAAGAAATACAGAATGGGTAATAGAGGAAGGTAGTTACAAATACCAGCTAAGGCCATGTGACCAGTTGTGGAAACAATGATAATTGACATGAGTGATTCTGTCCTAATTTGTTAAGAACATGTTCATGCATACATCCACATATATTAAGCAGTTATTTGGGTTTCTTTCCTCTATTTCTTTATCATGTACTATAAGATTAACTGAGATAACAGCAGTTATGTGTTGCAAATCTATATTACCACATTCAAGTTATAAGACACTAAAAGAAAAAGTATTCCTCCATGGTCTCTGCTTCAGCTCCTGCTTTTACATTCTTGCATTGAATTCCTGCACTGACTTCCCAGGAAGATGAACCATGGAAGGTTAAGATAAAATAAACCCTTTCCTCCCCAAGTTGGTTTTGGTTAGCACTTTATCACAGCATCAGAGAAACAATCTAGAGTAGAAACTGGCACCAAGAGTGGGGTGAAGGGAGCAAGCCAATAGCAGCAGTCCTTCATGGTCAGTGGTTTGGTTCCTGCCTCAAGGTTTCTGCCCTGAGCTCTTGTCCTGGCTCTCCTCCATGATGAACTGTAAGTTGTAAGGCGAAATAAACCATTTCCTTCCCAAATGAGTTTTTGTCAGTATTTTATCACAGCAATGGAAAGTAATTAGCATAGTAGTATAGCAAGTCATCTTAATTTTAATTGTATTTCTACACTGGTTTGATGTGGTTTGTTTTGATATTAGACTGTTACAGCAGTTTGTTTACTCTGATTGGTCCTGGTGATTGAATTTGTAAGATAAGTCTGCTAATTAAGAAGATTCCCCAAGGGTTTAGAGAGATAGCTCAGTTGTTAAGAGCAGTGGTTGCTCTAATAGAGGACCCATATTTGATTCCTAGCACCTATATGGCAGCTAGCAACCATCCATAATGCCAGTTCCAGGGGACCCAACACCTTCTTCTAACCTCCATGGGCATTACACGACATGGGTATGCTTACATACATTCAGGCAATATACTCATACATATAAAAACAAATAAAATCTTAAAAAGATTCCCCAAATAAAACCAGAAGAAATATATTTAATACACATGAAAATCATAATTCAGAAACACACCCCCACCCATGCAAGCATAAATAAACGTGACCCACCCAAAAGATCACAGCTCATCAGTAAACAGATCTAAAGATACTTAAATGGTTGAAATATCAGCAGACTTCAGAAGTCTCGTTGTAAAAATGATTAATGAATTCAAAGAGGATTCAAACAAGCAGATATATGAAGGAAGTGAACTCATGAACAGAACATGAAATTCAACAAGAAAACTGAAATTTGAAAAAAAAAGTTGGAAATGAAATTCATAGCATGACAAAAGACAAAAAAGAACCTGTGGAAAGCATCACCATTAGACTAGACCAAGCCAGTCAAAAAGCAGTATCAGGGATTGAAGCAAAGTCTGAAGAGCCACTATATTCACACATAAATAAAGAGAAAGCAAACAAGAGTGACCACATTTCAAAAATATTTATTACTTTCATTTTGTATGTATGAGTATACTATCTGTGTGTGTATAAGTGCACCCATGTAGGAATGAAACTTTGCATGGTTTGAGGCACTAACTTGTAAGACCTGTCCTGCAAAATCTCTGAGAGTTATCTGATATCTCTGTGGGCATTCAGTTGTCTCTGTGAGTTATCTGGAAGGTCTGGGATATTACAGTGTTTTCTTGCCTTGCCTATCTCTGCAAAGTTCCAGAACAGGATGGCCCCTTCCCTCGATGTTTTGAGCAGAATGTCACACCTCTAGTTTACCAGTTGCACAAACAGGAGCTCTGCAGCCCCTCGTAGGAGCCATGGTGGCTCACCCCTCCCTTCTGCCTGCCCTCCACTTCCTTGCCAACAGCACAGTAACCTTTGGTATATAAACACACTGCTGGCATGAATAAAGGAGAGAGTTTTATCTTCTGGACTTTCTCTGAGTCTGTGTCTGTGTGTCTTTCTTTGTCTTTCTTTTCTGTCAGGTAACTTCCTCATGGTCTCCTACCCGTGCCAGAGCTAAGCATAGAGATTGTCGGCCTTGCAGGCACGAGACAGCCTTGAAGCTCGCAGTCCTGTGGAACAACCAAGCCTGGTTCTAGAAGGGAAGATCATGTGGATTGCAGCCACACATGACTAAATCATCATCAGATGATTATTAAACCCCAGCAACTGGTGCCAACAACGTGGGGCTTGACTTTCCAATAAAAACAGAAGGAAGAAGAAAACAGGTATTTTATTGGGCTGTCTCTCTCCCAGCTCTCTTTCCCCCCACAAGAGGGGGAAATCTGGGAGTGTCTCACCATGATGGAGAAAGTACCCCCCTCTGATGTAGGATTCAGGGTAGTGGCCAGGCTAGGCTTTTCTCCGTGGAAATCTTCTCTTTCTTGAGAGATTAATCTTTTAATCTGTTTTCAGTATTTCTCCTCTATACAGCCAGGCTTTGGCCTATCTCCATGGAAAATTCTCCTTTCCATGAGAGACTAATCTTTGAACTCTCTTTTTCACTAACCACTAGCATTTCCTACCTTTCTTTATCATGGAAAACAAACCGGCATGCAAGAAGACCCAATGGCAAAAAAAGAACTGTCTTTTTCCCTAACCACTAGCATTTCCTGCCTTTCTTTATCATGGAAAACAAACAGGCATGCCAGAAGACCCAATGGCAAAAAAAAAAAAGATTAATCAAAACATCCAAATAGCTGTGGCGATAGCTCCACTGCAGTCTGAGCAGGCAGAGGAACCAGCTGCATGCCCCAGGACCAAGGAGGAGCAGAGCACTGGGATGGGAGCCTTTGAGCGCAGATGTGGATCCTTCCTTAGCCCCACACCACCACACATGTGACGCTACCCACTCAGCCTGAGCCACGGCCCTGCCCCTCCCTCTCATGCTCAGCCACTTTCCTCTCTGTTAATGTAGCCCCAACTCAGAGCTACAAAAATTTATAACCAAAATCATTTCTCAAGAAAGAAAAAGCAATGTGTGCCAGTTTTGAGTGCAGAACTACATTTCCCAGAAATCCTTGGGCCTGTCCCAGTCTCAACTTCCTGTCATTGCCATTTTTTATTTCCTTTCCTTCCAGGTCAAAAAACTACATTTCCTTTTGATCCTACTAATGAAGCACATGCAATTAGATATATAGTTATTTAAACAGTACTAACTGTTATGGTAGGTTACTTTGGTATAGACACAGATATTTGGATGGTATGTTAATCCATGAAGTACATTTTCTTCTGTTAAGTATGACAGGGTCTTCGTGTGGCACAGATAGAAAGTAGTTCAAAGTTTTATTAAGTATGTACTGTCATCTACTGGATGTGATTCACCAAAACTCAATAGGATCTGTAGAACCCATTCTGTAAAATTTACACCTTAAAGTTATACTTCTAAAAATCATATTTATAAAGGTTTAAATTATATATGTATAAACTTTGTTTCTACAGAATCCAGACTTAATTGGATAACTTAAAGATCACAATGTGTGTTTAATCAATGTTCCTCTAACTTATTTTTACTAAAGTTCAAAATCTATTCACATATTGGATAGTGGTAAACTAAAGTACTTATGTTGTTTAAAAATCAGTCACACTTTAATGTATGTAAACTACAAGTTACCTTTGCTTCCAATCCATGCTAAATTTCCAGGGAACAGCCTTGACATTAATGTATATCCAATGTTTTTTATAATATTATCTATAACATCCTTTTTATCTACAAGATTATTTAGCTTTAAAAGACAGTATTTCATCTCTTCATCAACGATAAACCTCAGGACATTGGTTCCTGTATGGGTATGTATGTGATACTATGGTTTTCAGAAAAAAAAATATATTCTCCTAAAATAAGGTAAAATTAATGTAATGCCCTCCAAAAGACAGCTTAACTTCTTTCTTACATTAAGAAACATAAAATCACTTGGAAAGATATTCCTGCCTCAAAAGCTTCTATTAAATCCCAGCCAGGGACTATACTGGCTGGGATTTCTCCCAACAGGCAATTACATCAGTAAAAAAATACTACAGCTCTCTTTTATTAAATTAAAAATCAGGCCCAATAACTCTACCAGGACTAAAAAGAGCCATGGACAATTTCAAGTACTAAATTAATATAGTATTTTACTTTTCAAACTTAAATTTAAAGGGCTATTCTATGCTATTCTTAAAAAAAACTTTAATAAGCCTTCATCTGCTTATCTACTGAAAGGATAAATGAGGTATTTCCTACCTACAGTAATATAAAAAAAATGGTATATCTAACCACCTGTGCTAGGTCAGCAGCACAACCTAATATAGTAAATAATGTTTACTTAACTGCCTATGGTCTTACTATTCATATTCCATCAGTAAAATTGCAAAGGCACACCTGAAAGCCAAGATTCCAGCTCTATGATGAGCCATCTGCCACTGCTTTTTTACTTCACCTTCAGGCATCGTCCATGCCTCCGGAGAAACTAAAAGCCAGAGCTGAGTAGCCAGCCTCCTGATGAAAAAAGACCGAAATAACCTGGGTGCTATCTTCAACAACAGAAATAGCTTACTCTTCTTTCTCACCTGCCCCCACCCAAAAGCCTGGAGACTGATGGCTAAAGAAAAATCCTACATGAGACAATTATGACTGAACCTTGTTCCATCAATGTAGTTACGTATACAGATCTCTCCAGCCAGGCTTGGGACTTTGGGAATACCAGTAAAAAAAAACATCATCTATGTTAAAAGAGGAATCAAGTAATAGCTACATTTTCATGTATAAGATAAGGAATGTTACTCTTAGAAAAGATGTTATTTAAATACCTGAATGTCTTTGTATGTCTTTATGTGTAGGACAAACAATGTTATTTTAGAGAATATTTCACTCACATACCTGTATGTTTTAATGGGAGAAAAGGTATTACTTTTACTTTGTCATTTTTAGAGTTCCACCACTTAAGGGCAAAGTTACATACTCAGTGGGTCTCTTTGCATCTCTTGTGGTCAGTTTGTGATGCACTGGCATCAGTTTCTATGTTTAATCAATAAGTGTAAATGCACTTGAGAGTCATAGCAACTGGCCCATATCCTTTTGCTGCATCTGCTCAGAGAAAGATCCTTTTAACAAAATTTCTGTTACCTGCAACCTAAGTTCCCCTAGGCTACCATGATATTCCTTTTTGTTAAAAGTAATTCTCACCTCAGAAAGTTGACTTTCTGGCTTGTCAAAAGCCAGTTTGGGGTTACAGCGCAAATGCCTTTAGTCCAGTATCAGTTCATCCCAAAATGTCTCCTAGAGGACTATGACATTACTGCTCCATTTTAATGAAAAAACAAAGGAGGGGCTCCATTTTAATTACAAAACAAAGGAGGACCCTAGCGACTATCGGCCTGCAGGCAGGAAACAGCCTTGAAGCTCGCAGGCTGTGGAATGGCCAAGCCTGGTTCTAGAAGGGAAGAAAACCGTGTGGATTTCGGCCACATGTGACTAAAGGACCATCAGTTGATTAGAAACTCCAGCAGGGGTTCACCTACAAGACTATGGGTGACCTGTTACCTACAGCACTATGGGTGAGCAGTCACTTACAGGACTATGAATGAGGGGTTACTTATAGGACTATAGGTGAGGCATTACTTACAGGAATATGGGGAGGGCTCGAGTTCAGGACTATGTGTGTGTGAGTTCACCTACAGGATTATGGGTGAGGGTTCACATTCAGGACTATGGGTGAGCGGTCATGTACAGGACTGTGGGTAAGGGGATATGTACAGGATCATCTGTTAGGGGTTACCTACAGAACTATAGGTGAGGGGTTACTTACAGGACCATCAGTGAGGCATTACCTACTGGACTATGTGGAGGGTTCACCTGCAGGACTATGGTGAGGGGTTACCTACAGAATTATGGGTGAGGGGTTACCTTCAGGACTATGGGTGGATTCTCCTGCAGGACTATGGTTGAGGGGTTATTTATAGGGGTATAGGTAAGGGGTAACCAATAGTGCTATGGGTGAGGGATTACCTATAAGTCTATGGGTGAGATGTTACCTACAGGACTGTGGTTGAGTGGTTACGTGGAAGACTATGGGCGAGGGGTCACCTATAGGTCCATGTGTGAGGGGTCATCTGCAGGACTGTGGGTGAGGGGTCACCTATAGGATTATGAGTGAAGGGTTAGCTACAGGAGTATAGGCAAGGGGTTAAATACAGGAATTTGGGTGAGGGATTACCTATAGGACTGTGAGTGAGGAGTAAGGTATAGGAACATGGGTGGGGGTTACCTACAGGTCTATGGGTAAGGAGTTACCTTCAGGACTGCGGGTGGCAAGTCACCCTCAGGATTATGGGTGGAGGTTCCCTATATGACTATGGGTGAGGGGTTATCTACAGGACTATGGGCGAGGGGTTACCTACTGGACAATGGGTGAGGGGTTACTTAAAGGGCTATGGGTGAGGTGTGGTTACCTACAGAACTATCTCTGAGAGGTTACCTATAGTACTGTGGGTGAGGGGTCACCTAAAAGACTATCAGTGAGGGGGTCACCTTCAGGACTATGGGTGAGGTCATCTACAGGAAATTGGTTAGGGATCTCCTACAGGAATATGGGTGAAGGTTTCTGTACAAGACTGTGGGTGAGGGTTACCGACAGGACTGTGGGTGAGAGGTCACCTACAGTATTATGATTAAGGGCCACCTACAGGACTATGTGTGAGGGATCACCTGGAGGATTGTGGGTGAGGGGGTCACCTACAGTAATATGAGTAAGGGGTTAGTTACAGGTGTATAGGTGAGGGGTTAACTATAGGAATATGGCTTTGGGTTCACCTATAGGACTGTGGGTGAGGGTCAGCTACAGGACTATGGCTGAGAGGTTACCTACAGTACTACAGTTGAGGGGTTTCCTACCTGACTATTGCTGAGGGGTCAGATACAACACAATGGGTGAGGGATTATTTGCAGGTCTATGGGTGGGGGTTTGCCTTCATGACTACAGGTGATTGTTTACCTACTGGACTATGAGTGAGTGGAAACCTACAGGACTATGTGTGTATGGGCAAGGAGTTACCTATAGGACTATGCCTGAGGTGTTACATACAGGACTATGGGTGAGGGGTCACCTTCAGGACTATGGGTAGGGGTCACCTACAGGACAGTGGATGAGGGGTCACTTACAGGACTATGGGTGAGGGGTCACCTGCAGGACTATGAGTGGGGGGTTACTTACAGGACTGTGGATGAGGAGTCACCTACAGGACTATGGTGGAGGGGTCAACTGCAGGACTATAGATGAGGGGTCATCTTCAGGACTATGGGTTGGGGTTATACTTAAGGACTATGGTGAGGGGTCACCTACAGGAATATGGGTGCATGGGTGAGGAGTAACCTATAGAACTATGGGTGAGGGGTTACCTACAGGAGTATGGGTGAGGGGTTACCTACAGGACTATGGATGAGGAGTTACCTAGGGGACTGTGGGTGAAGGGTCACCTACAAGAGTATGGGTGAGGGGTTACCTACAGGTTTATGGGTGAGGGATTAACTACAAGACTGTGAGTGAGTGGTTACTTACAGGACTGTGAGTGAGGGGTTACCTACAGGAATCTGGGTGACGGGTTACTTACAGTAGTATGAGAGTTATTTCATATAGGAGTATGGGAGAGTTGTTACTGGAGTATGAATGAGGGGTTACCTGCAGGAGTATAGGAGAGAGTTTATTTACAGGAACAGACATTATTTGAGCACTTGCATCACCAGAATTCCACTGCAGCATGGGTGACAGCTCCTGAAATGATGAACTCGCTGTGTAAGTTACAGGTAGTTCAACAGGTTGGAGAGCATCTGTTCCAGAGAGCTGTCCTGGTCCAAGTGTATCTCTTAGAGGCCCTTTCCACTTGTCTAAACATGTGGTGGGAGTGACCCAGTGCATCCTGTCATGGGCTTTCTGAAACTTGTTTACTTCCTGAGTCTTTTTTTAAAATGAAAGTTCTTTTGTGATAACTTTTTTTAATATTATATTTATGTGTACAAAGTTTTTTGTTTGCATGTGGGTATGTGCACCTGTGTGGTGTAATGCCCACAGAGGTCATAAGACGGTGTCAGATTGCCTGGAACTGGAGTTACAGATGGTTGTTAGACACCATGTGAGCGCTGGAATCGAACCTGGGTCTTCTGCAAGAACAATCAGTGCTCTTAACCGCCGAGCCATCTCTCTCTCCAGCCCCTACTTCCTGAGTCTTAACGAGTCTCCCTTTAGAACAGCTGAGTCTTAAAGAACTTCCTTGCAGGATGGAATGGTTTTCTTTTTAAATATATTTGATTTTTATTTTATATATATGAATGTATTGCCTGCATGCATGTAAGTGCACCTGTGTTGTGCAGTGCCTGTGGACATCAGAAGATGATATATTCTCCTAGAACTGAAGTTATGGACTGTTGTTAGCCACCATATGGGTGCTGGGAATAGAGCACAAGTCATCTGAAACACCAGCTATTGTCTAGCCCCAGGATGGAATATTTTATTTTGGAGGAAATTCGTATACAACTACCTCTCTTTCCCCCATAAACTCCCAAACACCTCTTATTCCTTTTATCAGAAAAGTTAAATTCATTTACCCAAGCATTTTGGGTACTTATTGACCTTTCCTGTTCTTTAAGTTTTATCATTAATTCTGCTAGTACTGACAAGCAAGCCCATGTACTAGTGCTAGGGAGATGGTTCAGTTGATGAAGCACTTGTCATACATGCACGAGGACCTAAGGAGTATGGGGTCCCCAGTTCTCACTTGTAAACAAGGCAGGTGTGGTGGCAAGTGCCTGTAATCTCAGCACCAGGAAAACAGAAACAGAAGATCCCAGGAACTCCCTAGCCAGCTTGTCTTCCTGAATTGGTGGATTCCAAAAATTAAGTGGAGAGTGATAGCAGAAGAGACTGGAGAGTGATAGCAAAGAGACAGGACATTGACCTCTGGTCCCCACAAACAACAGCACATATGTGTGCATGCATCCCTCCCAACCCCTACAGGCACATATGTGCAAGTGCACCCATGTGTGGATGCATACCCCTTAACACATTCATATGCATACATGAAACACAGACAGACACACACACACAGACACATAGACACACACACACACACACTCACACACACATTTTTTAAAAGAATATTTTTATCTAGTAAAGGTTGCTTGGGCAAGTCACTCGATCTCCTCGTCCCTCTGTAAACAGTGATTATACTTGCCTTTGATATAATTGCTTTTCTTGCTCCCTGGCCTTGGAGTCCTGGCTAATAGTTTCAGTTCCTTACCCACCTACATGAACTTGTGCAAATTATCTTTTGTCATTAATTTCCTTATCTGCAGGATGAAGTAGCATCTTCTAAGGTACTAGCATGGGAAATAGAGCTTTAAACAAATTTTTTCAATTTTTTGTATTCTCACCTTTTTTGAGGTCCTTCCCAAAGCCCAATCTCCCAGTGTCTCAGTTGCACGTGTCCTGTTGAGCACTGCACAGTTCCTACTGTAAAATCAAAGACCTGACATAAGTTGTAGTGTGTTTTAAATTCTAAGGTATTAAATGTAGACTGGGCTACTTGAAATTGTATATTGGACATGAAAAAAAACTATAACCATTCTTAGTGGAACAGCGAATAAAAAGAGTATAAGCCTAGAAAGGGCTGAGACGTCACAGATCTCTGTTCATCCCCTTTCCACCTTCCCCAGTTTGGTATGTGTTATTTCTGCTATGACAAGTATGTGACAGGTTGAATCACTTGGAAGTTTTGTGTCACTTGCCCTCTTGGGTACCAGAAGAGGAATCCCTTTACTTTTCCTATCACATCCCTCATATCCCCCTTTGAGTTTTCTTTCAGCTTAGTCTTCTACTCCATCCAGCTCGATAATCATTTCATCTCCATCAAGGTCCCATCCTTTACCTCAGTTATTCTAAAAGTACCCAAAGAATGCCTTTTATTTGCCCATTTCACACACTTACAGCTACCCCCCCTCCCCAGGATTCCCACCCCTTTGCCACAGACATTATTTTCTGCTCTTTTTTTCTCCTCCCATTCCTAAGGAAGAATCAGTGTTTCCAAATTCAAGTGAGTAAATTAATTTTATTTTGGTGAACAGAACAGCTTATGGATTTATTTTCAAAACACGGCATATGCAAAGTAAGAGTTTTTCACTCTAGCCTATACCCCATACCACACTAGGTCCTATTTCCTGATCCTGAGTTCTACATTCCTGCAGAAAACCTTGTTTACTAGATATATTTCCATAAGTTTTCTTCCTAAGAGTAAAATATAAAGGTATAAAATTTGTAAATGTTGGGGGCTGGAGAGATGGACCCACATGGCGGCTGAGAACCATCTGAAACTCCAATTCCAGGAGAACTCCAGTTCCAGGGGAATCCGACAACCTCTTCTGACCTCCATGGCATTGCACGACACGGATGCACAAACCTACATGCAGATAGTACATTCATACACATACAGAAATATATGAAAAAGAAACATTTAAAAAATGTATTCCTTCCTATCATGACCTAGATTCCTTGATGAGTTTCCCACTGTTCCTCAATTCTGGCAGTTTGTTTTTTACCATAAATGTGCTTGAAGAGTCAAAGTAAATGCTAGACTTTCAGTGGAGCGTTTTTTTTCATCCTGCCTCAGCCTCTGTGATCTTGTCTTTTGCTTCTTTTCTTAGTCAAACTGCCAAGTGCCTCATTGCCTGTAATCTTCCAAGCTTTGGTTGATTTTACTGTCTAGTGGACATGTGTGGTATCCAGAGGCAGTTTCAGTTGTCATAACTGAGTGGGTAGGAGGTGGGATGTGCACACAAGTTCCAAGTAAAGGCTAGGGGTTCTGCTGAACAGTCTACAGTGCACAGGAATTACCTGAATCCAGGTTTCAGGTGCACTGAGGTTAGGAAACCCTGAAGTTGAAGGAGATAGATAAGCCCAAAGTCTGTTGAGGAACTGTACCTTTGGAATCTGGCCCCTAGTCCTGATGGTGACTGCACCCTCACAAATAGCAGACAACCCAAAGTCACAGTGCCAGTGGAAAGTGTTCCACTGCCACAAATGCTCCTGATTCTCCAGGTCCAAAATGCATAGGATGACCAAGGATCTTCCAGTTGCGTCTAAGTCTGGTCTAGGTGAAGTTCTTCTCCATCCGTTCACCTGAGGACTAAAACACATACATAGTTACTCCCAGAACATAGTCACTAGAGGGAGAGAAGCAGACCATTATCCTTTCTATTCCCTTGCTCCAACCGCTGCCTTTACCACGCCCCTCCAACTGGGGTAGGAATCTTTTCTATTTTACATTTCTGAACACACTCAGAGCTTTATATCCACATTCTCCTTAATTTAGCATGGTGATGAACTGGTAGAGAGAATACTACCATATGTCACATGCTTTGGCCTGTCATATAGATTGGCCAACCATCTGGTCACTCTCACTTGCTGACTCACCTTGTGACAGTGGAAGGAGTTGCCTGTTCAGTCCTGACTGTCTCTCGTTCTGTCCATGGCAGACTAGGGAAGGTTCCAGGCAAAAGTCTGTATAATCATAGCAGTCCACACTTGCTCCTGATGCTATCATCCTCTGTATAGTTCTTCAGAATCCTCATAGGGGTGATAAAATCTCTGCCATGTTAATGAAGAGTCGAGCATAAACCTGGCGTTAACTCATCCCAGGCTTCACTTGACCATTTTATTTCTTGTGGTGTAACTCAGGACATGAGCTTCCTATCTAAGTCATTCCCAGGAATACCCATCCCAGATATGGCTTCATTTATAAATGTAATATAATTTCCTTAAAACATAAAACTCGAGGCTGGAGAGATGGCCTAGCAGTTAAGAGTGCCAACTGCTCTTACAGAGGACCCAGGTTCGATCCCCAGCACCCACATGGCGGCCGAGAGCCATCTGGAACTCCAATTCCAGGAGAACTCCAGTTCCAGGGGAATCCGACACCCTCTTCTGACCTCCGCGGCATTGCACGACACCGGTGCACAAACTTGCATGAAGACAATACATTCATACACATATGGAAATAAATAAAATTAATAAAAAATTAAAAAAAAAACATAAAACTCATACCCAATACATTCCCGGGTATGCTTGGGGGATAAAGGAGTCCCTACTGTTTGCTGGTTGCAAATTCAAGTGCCCTGCCACTTCCAATAGTTTCCTTGATGGCGTGCTATTTAAAACTGGATTTCTGAGTCAGGAATGAATATATGCAAGCAATCTCTACACTTGGGAAGTAGCAGTAGGAGGGTCTGGAGTTGAAGGACACTCATAGAAAAATAACAATTTCATGTACTTCAGATAAGATTATAAAATTATGCAGCTACATCAGAGACTCTGGCAATTTTTCAGAAAACAAATCCTAGAGCTACTCTATCTGCCCCAAATTCAAGTCCATATAATAGAATATTAATTAAAAATGTAAGAAACCTGATTCTGGCTATAACATAGATGAACTTCCAAAATTCATACAGTGAGAGAGACAGACACAAAAGACTACATAGTATATGTTATGTAATTCCATATATCATTCACCCATAGTTGCTAAATTTATAGAGACGGGAATATGTTATCAATTTTCTAGTGGAGGAAAGAAGCAATGTGGAGTATAAAGGTCGTCAAGACTGATTGAAAAAAATTTGTATGAAATACAGAAAAAATTCCATAAAATACATAAATAAAAAAAACAAAGGTGGAGGGATATTGACACCCAGTGCCACTCAATAATTTTTATCCTTATAAATAAAAAATGATAAATAAAATATTTTTAAATGGAAAAAATGAAATAAGTACAAAATCATACCTAAAATTTCTTTTACCCGTGCAATATTTTCCATAGTATTGCTCCCCTACTTCAAAATTATTAACTTCTAATTTAATTGCCTTGTAGTAAGAGAAAATACTTTTGAGTTTTTGATCCTTGAAATTTATTGAGTCTTTTCAGATTTATTTTGCGGTGATAAGAATCAAATTGAGGGCCTTGCACAGTTATTCCAGCACTGTGCTACCAGCCCAGCTTCAAGTTATTGAAGATTCATAGCCCACTACACTGTTTATCTAAAGGGAAAGCTTATATTAACTTCGAATAAAGTTATAGGTATAATTTTCTGGGAATACTGACTTACGGGGTTCATTTATTCTGTATTACTACTGCTGATTCTAATATCAATGTCATCCTTGATTAGGTTCTTCTGGCTTTTAATTTTCTTAATTATGGATCACATTATTATTCTTTGTATAACTGGAAATTTTTATTGTGTGCCAAGTATTCTGAATCATGCACTATGGAAGACATGAAAATTTTTATGATTACTTTCTCTCTGATCTTCTATATTTTACATTTGTTATGCATATCCCAGTTACTAACAATGGGCGAAGGACTATCCACAAAAGGAGGAAGTCTTGCCATTATAAAGACATCTGCTTTCATCAATTGATCTAAAGATTAAAATAAAATAAAAATATAGTTTAAGACAGGAGATCAGTAGGTGGAGTGGAGAGATGGCCTAGCAGTTAAGATTACTGGCTGCTCTTGCAGAGCACCTGGGTTCAGTTCTGCACGGATCTGCATGGTGGCTAAAAAATATTCATAACTACAGTTCCAGGCCCGGGCAAGGCGTGACATGGGTACACTTACATATAAGAAAGCAAAACACTTATAAAGATAAATCAAAACTAATAAACTAAAACATTTAGAAAACAACAGGAGATCTGTGATCTACACAGCAAGCAGACACTGGAGAAAGGGCCTCCTATACCTTCTAGCTTCTTCAGTGGTGTCATAGTGAGGCATCAACTGACAGGAGGCTTTACATTCAAACATTTCATTTAAAGAGAGCAGAAGCTCTTCCTTCCTATATCTCCATGGGATAAGCAACTGTCCTAGTTTGTCTTCCATTGCTGTGACAAAACACTCTGACACCAACTTGGGGAGGAAAGGGTTTATTCAGCTTACATCTCCTGGGTCACAGTTCATCACTTAGGGAGCCCAAGGCAGGAACTCAGGGCAGGAACCTGGAGGCAGGAGCTGAAGCACAGGCCATGGAGGAATGCTGTTCACTGGCTTGCTCCTCTGGCTCATGCCCAGCCTGCCTTCTTATACCATACACAACCACCTGCCCAGGGTGGCACCACTCATTGTGGGCTGGGTCCTTCCACACTGCTTGGCCATCAAGACAATACTCCACAGATGTGGCCACAGGCCAATCCAATGGAGCCAATTCCCCAATTGAGGCTCCCTCAACCCAGGTGTGTCGAGTTGACACTAAAGCTATCCAGCACAGCAACTGACCTCCTTAACAGTTAGTTTGGACCCAGGAAACTGGTTATAATTTGGACATAGACTCAAGGACACAGAACTAGGTGGTGGGAATTGTGAACCACACTGCAGAAGGAAGCAGAGCACATTTCTATGGGAGAACTATGACCCTGTGGCATCTGGCAAGGAGAGCCAGACCAACTGTGTGTGAATATGAATGGGGAACTAAGACAGGGATTGGCATGGTGAGAATATACAGGATAGTGGAGTGTCTATCTCCTTGACTCAGGCTTCCTGTGAAGACTGCGTTGGTTCCATTGCTTCCTATATTCTCAATATCAATATCTCACAGACTTTGAGTGGAAATGCAGCCACTGCTCAGGCATTTCCCAATTTCATTCACGTTGTAGTGATATGTCTATGCTATGGTATTAGTGGTACAAATGGGCTGTCAGGCAAGTGACCCATGAGCTCAGCTGGCTGCAGCAGGTTGAAGGCAACTCTTATACCCACCCTGATTTCCACGCTTGAGTTTTTAAAATACACAGCACAAAATAATCTAATCAGTAAAATTACCTGAACAGAAACCTTCCAAATGGCTAATAAATAAAGGTAAAAATGTTCAACATCCATAGTCATCAGAGAAGTGCAAATCAAAGCTATGTTTTCCATCTCCTCCAGTCATAATGGCTATCATGAAGAAAAACAAACTGTAATTGTTGGTGAAGAAAAGCGAAACAAAGGAGCCCTTATGCATTGCTGGTGGGAATCTAAACTATGTGTAGCCATGGAAAAGAATATAGAGATTACTTGAAAAACTAAAAGCAAGCTACATATAATTTAGCTGTACTGTTACTGAGAATATACATAAAGGAATCAAAAGCAGCATATAACAGAGGTACCTGAACAGTCATATTATTGTACTATTTACAATACTCAGGAAAACTAGGTAGCTAAGAATAAGTAAATAAAATGTGATATACACAGGGGAGTTTCCTTCCAGTATAAAGGGCAAAATTATATCATTAGAAGGAAATTGGATGGAACTAAAAATTGTCATGTTAACTGAAATAAACCAGGCTCATAAAGACATGTCACATGTTTTCTGTCATATATGGAACATAGACTTAAAACCACAAGGACTTGAAAGACAAAAGAACTGTCAGAGATATGGAAGGGTGAGAAATAGTGATAACAGAAGAGGTTAAAGATCTAAATATGCTCTAAGGATTAAGGAAATGTCATAATAAAATACACCACCTAATAAATTACCTTTATCAATTAATATGTGCTAAAAGTTAGACCAATAGAGCACTATAGAGATTATTAAAATGGTATGCATACACACAATTACTCAGAAAGAAAATAAAATGCACATATATACATATATAGTTACCTGTTTCTCATGATAAAGTGTACTAAAATTCAGTGAAGAAACAATTTTTTAAAAATGTTGGCCAAAAAAATTTTTTAAATGTAAAAAAAAATAAAATTTCATCAAGAAATAAATGTTGGCTAATTTTCTATCTACTTGAAAAAAATGAAACTTGATCCTGTCACAGCCACGTTATCAGTCTAGGCACTTTGGCTGGTCAAAGTCTAGGGCTTCAGATTATTTTCTCAGCCAATTTAAAAAATTAAAAGGCAAGAAAAATCTCAGACCATTAGAAAGCATCAAGCAAATAAACTTCCATTGATAGATTAAAAATCACATCTATACACACAAAGAATCACACATGCATATAGACTCACAGAAAGATAAATCTCTCCACAAGTGGAGAAGACCTTGAAATCAGCAATCCAATGTTCCCCAGATAGAGCCTGGGCTTTAAGGATTTTAGTGATTTCTGCATCCCTGGTTTTGTATTGGTCAATCAAACAGAGAGGAGAAGCATGATAGGCTACAGTGGAAAAGTGAGATATGTCTGGGGCTAACTGACTAAGTAGGTCGTTGAAGGGGTCCTGATGGAATTAAAAAGAAGGCCTGCCTGTGGGACCAAGATGCATCAGGAAATGTGTCATCTTTATTATTTCTCAGTGACCCTGTTTGCTTATTTAGGATTCGGGCCCCTACAATCCCTAGTTAATTTTGTTTAAAAAAATTAGATAATGACTACAATGTATAAATATCAAAGTTAAAAAATATCCAAAGGAAGAGATAAGTAGGGATGGGGAGATAACTCAGTCAGTAAAATGCTTTCAAGGACGTGAGTTTGAGCTCCAGACCCACATAAAAAAATCCAGGCATGGTGGCATATGCTTGTAATTGCAGTGGTGGGGAGGTGGAGCTAGGTGGAATGTTGGGTCTTCATATAGAGTTAGACTAACTTATTTGGTTATTTCCAGATCAAAGACAGACACTGTACACCCCAAATAGTGGTGGACAGTGTTTGAGGAACAACCGCTGAGATTGTTCTCTGGCCGTCACATGTACATACCCACACATAAACATGCACACACATACACATATATATGCACACACACAAAAAAGTCATAGGGAATATCTTCCAGGCTTTGTGGGAAGCAATAATTTCTTTTCAAAAACAAATTCTTTTTTGATTTATTTTTACTTAATTTGTATGAGTGTCTTACCCGAATGTATGAAAGTGTACCTGTGCGTGAAATGTCTTAGGAGGCCAGAAGAGGGCGTTGGACCCCTAGAACTGGAGTTATGGACAGTTGGTAGTGGCCATGTGCGTGTTGGAAACTGAATCCAGGTCTTCTGTAAGAGTACGCAGTGTTCTTAACCACTGAGACCTCTTTTCAGCCCGAGGCAACAATATATTTAACAGGAAACATTAAAAAGGGGAAAAAAGCCGGGCGTGGTGGAGCACTCCTTTCATCCTACCACTTGGGAGGCAGAGGAAGGCGGATCTTTGTGAGTTGAAGGTCAGCCTAGTCTACAGAGTGATTTTCAGGACAGCTGGGACTACATTGAGAACCTGTCTTAAAAAAGACCAAACAACAACAACAACAACAACAACAACAAAGAAGGGGGGAGAGAAAAAATTGAATATTTAAATTTTAGAACATTTTTTTTCACATCAGGAGACATCATTAAGAAGGAGAAAAGTGACAGGGCATGGTATCATATATGTTCAGTTCAAATACCTGGGAAGAAATGACAGGCAGATTTCTGTGAGTTTAAGGCCAGCCAGGTCTACATATCAAGTTCTAGGGAAGGCATCACTAAACCGTGAGACTCTGTCGCAAAAATATTAATAATAATAAAAAAAATCTATTAATTTGGAGTAAGCTTACCTAAAAAGGAATTTTTCTCCAGAATATATAATTTCTACATTTCCATAAGAAAAAAACACAGGAAACTTGATGGAGAAATTGGAGACAAGTCTGGAAAAGAAATGTGTAGTAACAATAAATAATGAAACTGAAAGAGTTCTTACGCTCATTCTTTGTAAGGATCGAGGACATGAAAATCAAAGCCATGTTGTGTTTATCCTCACATCTTACTAGGCAAAATGACAATATTATATGCTTGTTAAGACACTGAACAGATTGAAGTGTATGCAATGTTCATGGAAGGGAAAATAAGTACAATCACCATGGAAATGAATAGCAAATATCTCTATCTCTATATCTATATATCCATCCATCCATCCATCCATCCATCCATCCATCCATGCCTCCATTTTTATGCATGACCTATGATATAGCAAATTTCATTCCCAGGAAATGATCCAGCAGAAATGAATGTATATGCACACAAGAATGCATTTATAAGTCTTTACAGAATCATTATTAATAGATCAAGCAAATAAAATACATTATATGATATGTTCAAGAATCAAAAAAATATTTTCAAAACTTAGAATTCCCCACATGAAAAATAGAATGACTAAGTAAAATGTGTCATACTCTTTCAATGAAATAGTATATACAAATGTAAACAGACAATGTAAACCATATGAACCTTACAAAAGTGTGTTAAGCAAGGAAATCTGAAACAAAAAAACATCCTTAATAAAAATTATTATTTTATTGAGCTTTTGTGGTTTCATAGAAGCGTTCTCAATCAAGTTTGTACCCCTCCCCCATCCATCCCCCTTCAATCCCCCCACCAGACCTCATGTATTCTGCCATAGATGGTAAGTTCTATCCAGTCAAGCATTTGTACCCAGATGTCTTTCAGTGCAAACTCATCCACTGGAGTCTAGTCAGCTCATTCAGAGATCATAAGGCATATTCTCCCTCACCCAGTAACAATCAGTCTCCAATATTTTTGTCTAGGCCTGCCTGCTACCCATTTTTCTTCTTCCCTCTGGACCCTTGCTAAATCGAAGACTCATTTAATGTAAAGCTTAAAAAGTAATGTATGATGAGAGAAATCAGATTATTGTTTATTCTTGGGACAATCAGTTGCCTTAAACAAGAATGAGAGGTGATTCGGGGGTTTGATTTTATGTTGTTTGTCACATTCAAACTGTTGCATAAGTATGTCAGATTGTGAAAATTTATTAACTTGTATATTTATAGATTATTCATGGTTTACCCTAGATTCTAACATAATAAAATTTAAAAATTGAATAATAGAAATATGAAGAAAGTAACAGACTTGAATCAGACAAAAAACCCATATGAAATCAAGAGGGCTGCTAAAGCAGTGCTTAAAGATATTCCCATCTTTTATAGCAAAAGAAAATCTGCACTGAAAACCAGGGTCGGGAGCTAACTGAAAAAGAGAATGAGATTCAAACTGAAACTGGATACACTACTTGAAACATTTCCTGTGTTAAAATCAGGAGCCTCAATAAAAAAGACTCATGATGATTTGGATGTGGAGATTTTCATGGGAGAAATTGAGATTATAGTTTTTAATTTTTATTTATGTGTATGAGAGTTTTTGTCTGCATGTGTGTAAGTGCATCCATCGATGCAATGGCCACAGAGGTCAGAGGAGGGAATTGGATCCCTTGTAAGTGGAGTTATAGACTGTTGCCAGCCACCGAGTGGATGCTGGGAACTGAACCCAAGTCCTCTGCAAGAGGAGCCAGTACTCTTAACTGCTGAGCCATCTCTCCATCCACAGAGAACTTGAGATTCTTGAACTATCAGATTCCCCTTACTTGTTCAGATCACCAGCAACAAGGGTCTTATACCTACCCTTCCAACTTGTTAGAGGGCAATTTTCCCATGTGTGGAAACCCTGTATGTACATTATCAATACAAGACACTTACTTGATGATACATTTAAAGCCCCTGCTCTCACTGTGTCAATACAAACTTGCAATGCTGGCAGCTCTTAATACAGGCAGAGCAGGGAAGTAAAGGCCCTGGTCTAAGAGGACAGAGATTCTTAACAAAGAAATTGGAAAACTTGGATCAAATATACTGGCACAAACCCTGGAAACAACTGTGGGAGTGAATCTTAAGGCTCTGAATGGGAACTGGAGAGAATAAAGGAACATTATTGACCTGATACAACAGTAGGGCTGCTGTGGGAACATTTACTTCCTGCAGGAGAATGATTGTCTGGTTAACTGCTTGCTATATAAACGTACTGAATTTGTATCCCAAGTTGCTCAGCTGTGGTGAAACCCAGTATTTGTAGACACCATCTGCTTCTGAAGTGTGTCATACAGTGGAATTCAGAGACAGGTGGAACTGGTGCTCCCAGGCTAATACTGCTGCTGTTTGCTGTGTTGTTAGTAATCAACTGTTTTTGTCCTGACCCACTGAATCTTGTCTTCTTTCAGCACATGTGCAGAATGGCAAATTGGTTTTTGTTGGATTATTCAGTCTTTTCCTTTATAGTCTAGTTACTTCATGCCCTCCTATTGGGTTTCTCAAAGGATTGACAAAACAGCCTGCCAGTATATACAATGCCTCCTTGGAAGAGAAAAAAAAATATCACAGACATCTGGTCCAATTCACTGAGATGAGAAACCTATTTGGAAGCTAGGAGGGAATGATTTTCCTTGTACAGTACAAGAAGGGGAAGTAAGTGGTTTGTTCTTTAAATGTTAGGTGAGCTGATGTACAGACACTGAGTGGAGAGAGCTCAGATTTCATCAAGTTGCACAAATGGTGCCCTCTCATACAAAATAGGGAACATGATGGAAAGAGTCTCAGTTTCTGTAAAAGAAAAGGACAGTTGTTAAAAACCACAACTAATACCATTCCTTAGACCTGCAAAGTAACCTTTAACAGAGTAATAAGAAGCATTCAAGAGGTAAAGATGAGAACTCTGAGGCTGTGCCCTTCGAAAGACCAGGAAACCTTCAGAGATCCAGTTGTTGCATCTGGAGCCAGAACAAGAACTGTTAGGCTCTTAGATGGTGAGCAGCAGTAGGTGGGCCCACTGGCTCAAGACTCATGATTCATGAAAACCATTTAGTCAAGTCAGAATCGTGTTCCAAACATGGTTTGCCGCTTCGATTTTCTAATTCACAGAAGTTATGATCAACTTGGGATAAACGTAATTGAGGAAATTGTTCAGAGCAGAGTAGCTGAGTTCCATGTAATGATGCACACTTGCAACCCTAGTACTCCAGAGCCTGAGAGCTGATGCAGGATGAATTTAAGTTTGAGGTCAGACTGGGTTACAAATAAGACTGATTACCAAAATAGTATGAAACAAAGTACACGTAGCTATAGGTACTCCCGACTGTGTCACTGAGAGAAAGAGAACCATGATAACGAGCCTTTTATCCAGAGTATTATAAGTGTTTAAACCCTATCTCTTTAGAGAGAAATAAGATGAGTAATTTGCTTAATATCCAGAGCCCTCTATAGTTGGCTATGATTGCCCTAGGCCAAGATATACCCAAGATAAAGAAAGATCCAAGTTAAACCAAGCAAGGTTTTGTGGGATCTTAAACAAATGCTGGACTTAAAATAAATTTCCTATAGTCGTATCTAGCCACTAGTCAATGTGGATTTGTCCATAAAACAAGGACTTCAAGCCTAACATGGTGACTCACAACTGTAATCCCAGCACTCCTGAGGAGGCTGAGACAAAAGGACTGCCTCAAGTTAGAGACTAGTCTTGACTACATGGTGAGAGAACTTGTGGTGCCTGATGAGTTCCAGGCCAGTTTGGTCTACAGAGTGAAATACTTTTTCAAAAAGCAAACAAACCACACAAACCAAATAAAATAAGCAAACAACCAAAATAGGGATTTCTCAAAAATAGAGATTATTCCATTAAACACTGAAGCAATTTAGTCCATATTGTAGCAGTCTGAGTAGAGAGGGCACAGAGTAGGCAATGTCTACCTAACTGCAACAGAAAATGTCTCCATAGAGCCAGATTCCCCCTTGGAAGTCAATGTCTCTTTATAAAACAAATAAACAAAAACAGAACCCAACTAGCTTTCAGAGGACAAATTATTCTTCAGTAATTATACGATTGACCCTAGCTCCTTGTATACTCACCTGAAGAAGGGGGACTAAGAGTGAAGTTAAGTTTCTCTATTCCCAGAGGGGCCCAGAGGTCATGGACCATATATACCTTTGTAATGGTACAGTGAGGCAGATTGTAAACATAAGAAATTAAGCTAATTGTAGTTTCTTTCAATGCCAGTATTTCCAAAAACTATCTGACATATAAAGTTTTCTTGAGGGACAAGGAACACTTGATTTTCATGGATTTGGAAGTGTAAAATGGTGAACAGGAGGAACTGTACTCAGGTTGATGCAGTCTTTTGGACTGCTGTTTTACTTCACTCCTCGTCCATTTCCTGCTTGATGTATGTTTGCTGTTGCTATTTTACATGCATGCACCGAGAGTACTCATAAAGACTAGATTTAGTGGGATTCGCCCAGTTGTGAAGAGTTTCTTGTAGAGTGGTGATGATAGTAGGAAGATTATGGCAAATTCAACAACTGGACTTTCATTTCTGGACTTTAGGGAAGAAGTTGAAGGCAATCAGATTCTTGAGAAGTATTATATATTGTATATCAAACAGCCCTGCCACCAGAGATTTTGCAGGGATAAGGATCAAATTCATTTCTATTCTTCAACCACATGGTTCCATTACTTTCATATTGGCAGGCCCTATAAAAGAGAGTAGAAATCAACAGCTGTCTTCTGACTCTTGTGAAAGTCAATGGATGGTTCATTGATTCTGTTACGGAATAGAGACTAACCACCTACGTCAAATTCTTGAGAGCTCTGTGTTCTGAGGCATAGTGATTAATCTCCCAAGACATAGAAATTTACCTTTCTGCTATATAAAAAGAGGCCCCAAACTTAATGAGACTATTTGGATACTAGAGACAATCTGTACCTCATGTAGAGAGTTTCTTGAATCTTATGTATGTAGTGAACATAAAATTTAGCAAATTTAACTGGTTAAACGTATATAAGGCAAGCAAGGCAATCGTAATTGATCTGTAAATCAAAGGATCTGTTACTAATGATTGCTGATTTGAGTTTCTACTAAAAAAGACCATCATCACATGGAAATGTTCTTTGTCATTCTGAATTTACTTCTTCCTTGACCAGGCTGTGAACAGTTTCCCATTTCGGAAACAGTTACTGGAATGTCATTGGACAGTTGTGGAAAATTAGTCCTACCTAGGATTACCAGATACCATTTTCTTAGTTATCCTGACCTTATTTCCATTCAGATAACAATGAAGTTAGAAGCCATGATGGTAATTTTTTTTAATTTTACTTATTTCTGTATGCGTATGAATGTACTGTCTGCATGTAGGTTTGTGCACCTGTGTCGTGCAATGCCGTGGAGGTCAGAAGAGGGTGCCAGATTCCCCTGGAACTGGAGTTCTCCTGGAATTGGAGTTACAGACGGTTCTCAGCGGTCATGTGGGTACTGGGGATCAAACTCGGGTCCTCTGCAAGAGCAGTCATTCCTCTTAACCGCTAGGCTATCTGTCCAGCCCGATGGTAATTTTTTATTAAATGGGAATGTTATTTTTAAGAGAGATGCACATTTGAATCCATGATCATGGCGTCCTCCTTAAACAAAATGATTGTGTATCTTTTGAGGTAATCTTAGACATTTCTTTGCTTACTCACAAAGCAAGCCTTTGTCTAATCTGGTTATTGAATTTCCAAGAAGTCTTCAAGAGTGGTTGGTCTAGGAATACTGTTTGCTAAGTCATATTAAATCTAATGGTGTCACTGGGCATCAGATTCCAGTGAAATTCAAACTTCAAAGAAAACACTAGAAGATTTACCATAGTGAGGTCCAGTTGAACATCTCCATCCTTTCTCTAAATAATACTAGTAAGGAAAAGGCATGTTGAATTTTCCCTGCATCTTGGGTTATCCATAACAGTTTAGTATTTCGATGGAATTAATCAAGGATGGCTAATGAGCAGGAAATTGTGCTCACCATATCCAGGAGGGCAGCAGTGGGGGAGGGATAACAGATATAAAAAATAACCCTTTATCCTCTGTGAGGCTAGAAGATCTAGAAGGCCATTTTGTCAGCTAGTATGTATTTATATAATGTATGTGAATGCCCATGGGGATGAGAAAAACCTAAATCAAATCAAACAATAGCCAATTGAGCCTATGAAATCCTGGAGCCTAGAAGTACTACCTGGATTCATTATCAGAGTAGGCAAGTAGCCTTTTCTTCACAATAGAAAAGGCTTTTTTATGATTTGGATGTAAAAGATCCCATAAAAGCTCAAAGGCTTGAACACTTGTTCCCCAGCTGATGACATTGTTTTACCAGGTTGTAGAACCTTTTCGAGAGAGGACCTCACCAGTGGACGGCCTTGAGATTTGTACCCCAGACCCACTTCCTGTCCTGTCTATGTTTCTTGGTCCACCCAAACGTGAACAAGCAGCCTCAAGTTCTTACTGCCATATTTATGAGTCTTTCATGTTACCCTTCCTTGCGCTATAATATAGCTCAAACTGTGAGCCAAAATAACCCTCTAAACTTTTAAGTTCCTTCATATTAGGTATCGGGTCACATCTAGAGAAAGGTTAACTAAATTCAACCTCTAAAGAAGAACTTCACTTATGTTATCTGTTAGTGACAATGCTTTGAGCACTTTACAAGCTGAGCAAAAAGCCTACTTTGTTCTCTGCTGCCATCTTATGGCCTTTTCTAGCACCAGGCATTGGAGCCTATTTTAGGCATGAAGTTCTTATTCTTGAATACTACTAGATTCTGGTCAGGCCGTGTAGCACTGATCTGAGTTTTGTTGTGTTTATGCTACTTATAGTCTTCCAGTACACACTGTCGACGGTGAAAAAGACCTAATGATACAATGATAGGCATACTACTCGAGGTATACTTCACACCCCTCTTCATGTTCAGTATGATGGCATCATTAAGTGATGGAATGAATTTTTAAAGTCTAGAATATTAAAAAAGCTAGGCAAGCCATGTTGCTGTAATTGTGGAATGAGACATCACTGGTATAACGTATGTCTAGTATATTAGTCGGTTCCCTGTGTGGGGATATTCTGCTTTGAGTACCTAATTGGTGGAATGCTAGGAAAGAGTCTACAGAGACCATAGAGACCTGCCCTGTGTATCAGTGATTTAATTCTGAAAATCTGAAACCATCCCTCTTTTCACCTAAGTGATCTGAATTATACAATACAGTGACTAGGTGTGGTGGCACACCTTTAATCACAGCACTTGGGAGGCAGAAGCAGGCAGGCATCTGTGAGATCAGACTAGCCTGCTATACATAGTGAGTTCCAAGCCACCTGGGGCTGCAGAGAGACCCCCATCTCAAAAAGAGAAAACAAACACATACACACACACAGAGAGAGAGAGAGAGAGAGAGAGAGAGAGAGAGAGAGAGTAAAAATGACTCCAAACTATTGCTTCTTCTGTTATCTGATGTCAATAATTGTATATCATAGGACACAAGGATAATGATCAGTTGATAGAATGTGTGAATCCTAGATTATTCCTTTGGTAGCAAACTCAGACAGCAATAGACTATTTCATGTATCGCTGAGAATCCTATTATTGTGTCAGGACCCACAAATCCCCTGATGCATTAAAAGGTCTGGATACAGGAGCGGGTGGGTAGATGGACAATGTATTAACTACCTGATTAGAATGAAAAGATTACATGATCATAGACAGGGAACAAACAATATCTTGATCATTTGAATAAATAAAAACTTAAGTACCAAGAGTGGAACTCCTTAGACTTTTGGAGGTTTAGGAACTGAAGAAGAATCAATACTTTATATCCACACACACAACCCTCTGCCTGCCTTGATGTAGTATCACAACCTGATGATTATCTCCATGGTCCATCAGTTGAGTCAAGTAGTGGCAGTCACTGAGTGACCCACATGAGGTTTCTCATAATATTGACATGACGTGGAAACAGAAAATTCTCAGGGCCATGGCTAACAAACTTAGATACCTTCACAAACGTACACTTGGGCCAGTACAATCTTATTTGTATGTGTTTGAAACAAACCCACATGATTTACCTGATGCAACAGTGGCCTATGCTATCAATGCTGCATCTACACAATGTAAGGATGGTTATGCAGTGATCCAAAATCAAGCATAAAAAGTCACTTTGGGGGACTGGAGAGATAGCTTAGCGGTTAAGAGAACCGACTGCTTTTGCAGAGGACCTGGGTTAGACCCCTAGCACCAACATGGTGGCAGAGAATTGTCTGTAACTCCAATTCCAGGAGAACTCCAGTTCTAGGGGAATCCGAGACCCTCTTTAGACCTCCACGGCGTTGCATGACACGAGTGCACAGACCTACATGCAGACAGTACTTTCATACACATACAAAAATAAATACAATTTTTTAAGAAAGTCCCTTTGGGTATATGCTAGATGAAGTGTGGACCACAGTGTATCTTTCCATTGAGGATACAGATGATATTTTGTAGCTTGTGTCAGATTTGAAGTGATTTAAAGTGTTGCCACTCACTGCAAGCTCTTGTTGATATATCAGGTAAAGAAAGCTCTCCAAGCCAGGGAATATGCTCATTACTGGTTCCATACCCCTGATATCAGTGTCTATGTCTTGGAAACAATGATTAGCCACCTATCATTAGCTTTAGCTACTGGAGTCAA
>VZQC01013526.1:1031319-1043819 GCA_009823505.1 Rhizomys pruinosus
GCTAAGTCATATTAAATCTAATGGTGTCACTGGGCATCAGATTCCAGTGAAATTCAAACTTCAAAGAAAACACTAGAAGATTTACCATAGTGAGGTCCAGTTGAACATCTCCATCCTTTCTCTAAATAATACTAGTAAGGAAAAGGCATGTTGAATTTTCCCTGCATCTTGGGTTATCCATAACAGTTTAGTATTTCGATGGAATTAATCAAGGATGGCTAATGAGCAGGAAATTGTGCTCACCATATCCAGGAGGGCAGCAGTGGGGGAGGGATAACAGATATAAAAAATAACCCTTTATCCTCTGTGAGGCTAGAAGATCTAGAAGGCCATTTTGTCAGCTAGTATGTATGTATGTAATGTATGTGAATGCCCATGGTGATGAGAAAAACCTAAATCAAATCAAACAATAGCCAATTGAGCCTATGAAATCCTGGAGCCTAGAAGTACTACCTGGATTCATTATCAGAGTAGGCAAGTAGCCTTTTCTTCACAATAGAAAAGGCTTTGTTATGATTTGGATGTAAAAGATCCCATAGAAGCTCAACGGCTTGAACACTTGTTCCCCAGCTGGTGACATTGTTTTACCAGGTTGTAGAACCTTTTCGAGAGAGGACCTCACCAGTGGATGGCTTTGAGATTTGTACCCCAGACCCACTTCCTGTCCTGTCTATGTTTCTTGGTCCACCCAATTGTGAACACCCAGCCTCAAGTTCTTACTGCCATATTTATGAGTCTTTCATGTTACCCTTCCTTGCGCTATAATATAGCTCAAACTGTGAGCCAAAATAACCCTCTAAACTTTTAAGTTCCTTCATATTAGGTATTTGGTCACATCTAGAGAAAGGTTAACTAAATTCAACCTCTAAAGAAGAACTTCACTTATGTTATCTGTTAGTGACAAAGCTTTGAGCACTTTTCAAGCTGAACAAAAAGTCTACTTTGTTCTCTGCTGCCATCTTATGGCCTTTTCTAGCACCAGGCATTGGAGCCTATTTTAGTCATGAAGTTGTTATTCTTGTATACTACTAGATTCTGGTCAGGCCGTGTAGCACTGATCTGAGTTTTGTTGTGTTTATGCCACTTATAGTCTTCCAGTACACACTGTCGATGGTGAAAAAGATCTAATGATACAATGATGGGCATACTACTGGAGGTATATTTCACGCCCCTCTTCATGTTCATTAAGTGATGGAATGAATTTTTAAAATCTAGAATACTAAAAAAGCTAGGCAAGCCATGTTGCTGTAATTGTGGAATGAGACATCACTGGTATAACGTATGTCTAGTATATTAGTCGGTTCCCTGTATGGGGGTATTCTGCTTTGAGTAGCTAATTGGTGGAATGCTAGGAAAGAGTCTACAGAGACCATAGAGACCTGCCCTGTGTATCAGCGATTTAATTCTGAAAATCTGAAACCATCTCTCTTTTCACCTTAGAGATCTGAATTATACAGTACAGTGACTAGGTGTGGTGGCACACCTTTAATCACAGCACTTGGGAGGCAGAAGCTGGCAGGCATCTGTGAGATCAGACTAGATTGCTATACATAGTGAGTTCCAAGCCACCTGGGGCTGCAGAGAGACCCCCATCTCAAAAAGACAAAACAAACAAACAGAGATAGAGATAGAGAGAGAGAGAGAGAGAGAGAGAGAGAGAGAGAGAGAGAAAGTAAAAATGACTCCATACTATTGCTTCTTCTGTTATCTGATGTCAATAATTGTATATCATAGGCCACAGTGACAATGATCAGTTGATAGAATGTGTGAAGCCTAGATCATTCCTTTGGTAGCAAACTCAGACAGCAATAGAGTATTTCATGTATCCCTGAGAATCCTATTATTGTGTCAGGGCCCACAAATCCCCTGATGCATTAAAAGATCTGGATACGGGAGTGGATGGGTAGACGGACAATGTATTAACTACCAGATTAGGATGAAAAGATTACATGATCATAGACAGAGAACAAATAATATCTTTATCATTTGAATAAATAACGACTTTAGTACCAAGAATGGAACTCTTTAGACCTTTGGAGGTTTAGGAACTGAAGAAGAATCAATACTTTATATCCACACACACACCCCTCTGCCTGCCTTGATGTAGTATCACAACCTGATGACAATCTCCATGGTCCATCAGTTGAGTCAAGTAGTGCCAGCCACTGAGTGACCCACATGAGGTTTCTCATAATATTGACATGACCTAGAAACAGAAAATTCTCAGGGCCATGGATAACAAACTTGGATACCTTCACAAACGTACACTTGGGCCAGTACAATCTTATTTGTATGTGTTTGAAACAAACCCACATGATTTACCTGATGCAACAGTGGCCTATGCTATCAATGCCACATCTACACAATGTAAGGATGGTTATGCAGTGATCCAAAATCAAGCATAAAAAGTCACTTTGGGAGACTGGAGAGATAGCTTAGCGGTTAAGAGCACCAACTGCTTTTGCAGAGGACCTGGGTTCAATCCCCGGCACCCACATGGTGGCAGAGAATTGTCTGTAACTCCAATTCCAGGAGAACTCCAGTTCTAGGAGAATCTGAGACCCTCTTCTGATCTCTGCGGCATTGCATAACATGGGTGCACAGACCTACATGCAGACAGTACATTCATACACATACAAAAATAAATACAATTTTTAAAAACGTCACTTTGGGTAAATCCTAGATGAAATGTGGACCACAGCATATCTTTCCATTGAGGATATAGATGATATTTTGTAGCTTGTGCCAGATTTGAAATGATTTAAAGTGTTGCCACTCACTGCAAGCTCTTGTTGATATATCAGGTAAAGAAAGCTCTCCAAGCCAGGGAATATGCTCATTACTGGTTCCATACCCCTGATATCAGTGTCTATGCCTTGGAAACAATGATTAGGCACCTATCATTAGCTTTAGCTACTGTAGTCAATGAGATACCATGAGCTCCATAAGCAAAAGTGCCCAAACTGACATAGATAGAATGTAAGGGGGAATAAAGTGTCCTTTGATTACATTCAAGCTAAATAGTGTGTGTATTAGTCACTTTTCTGTTGCTGTGATAAAGCACCATGACCAAGGAACTTATAAAAGGAAGAGTTTATTTGAGCTTAGGATTGACGGTTCCAGGGAATCAGAGTCCATTGTGGGGGGAGGCATGGCGGCTGGATCTGGAGCAGCAAGCTGAGGGTCACATCTCGCAAGGGCACAGGAAGCAGAGAGAGCAACTGTAGACCATGAGGCTTGTTAAAACTCACTAAGCCTGCCCCCAACAATGCACTTCTTCCAGCATGGCCACACCTTCTAAAACCTCCAAAAACAGTGCCATCAACTGGAGACAAATGTCTGAATACTTAGAGCCTATGGGGGACACTCATTCAAGCCACCACATTCCACTCCCTAGCCCCCATAGGCTCCTGACCATATAAAATGCAAAAGGCATTTAGTCCAACCTTAAAAGTCCCCACAGTCTTTTCCAGTCTCAATGCCATTCAAAAGTCCACAGTCCAAAGTCTCTGAGACTCAGGTCAAGCTCCCAAATTGTAAGCTCCTGTAAAGCCAAAAGACAAATTACACACTCCCAACATACAGTGGAACAGAATGCACATTCCCATCCACAACGGGAGGAATAGAGGCATAGTGAGGAAATACTGGACCAAAACAAGATAGAAAACCAGCAGGGCAAAAACCAAGTCTAGTAGCTCCACATGCAACTTCTGGGACTTGACTTCCAAAGGGCTTAGATGGCTCAGATCTTTCAGCTTTGCTTGCAACATACATCTCTTTCTTAGGCTGGTACCACTCCCTGTATGCAACTCTCCTTGGCAAATATCTCACAGGTCTGGCATCTCGAGTGTCTTCTTGGGGTCTCCGCTGCCAACCTGACTTCACATTCACAGCTTCATGTAATGGCCTATCAGGGCCTACTTTATGCAGGGACACCCCTGCTGCACTCTGCCTGTCCTTGGCAGCTCTCTGAAACCGTGGAGGAAGAACTGATGACCGCTTCACTCTTGAAAACTTCATGCCTCTAAAGCCAGCACCACGTGAATGAAATTGCCGAATCTGGCTGCAAGTTCGGGAAGGAATCTCTCCTACTTTAACCACATTTGCAATTTTTCTCTGTCCTGGACTTGAAGCAGTAGAAAACGCTTTCAGTATTTTCCTTTCAAAAGCTGGAGGATTAGCTGGGTGTGGTCTTGCCCTGAAGGTACTGATTCTTTTGTTTACTTGTAAATCTCCAGGCCTTTCCTTAATCAGTTTTGTCTCCTTGTGAAAGGGAGCCTCTCCTTCACATGCCTTGGCCCCACCTTTAATCTTCCTAGTGCAGTTTTCAGATCCAAACTGTACATTCTGCATTTCTTTCTGCCCCATCTGCTCTTTTTCACTGTAGATATGTATCATATTCACCATTAAAAGCCACACCACCATTTCTACATTAGGCTGTCTTGAAATATCCTCCACCAAAGACATCAGTCCATTGCTTTTCAACTTAGCATCAGGCAAGCATCTGGGCTGTGGGCAAACTGCTGCCAGACTCTTTATCAAAATATCTTGGTTGCTGCCTAAGTCTTTATTTTCCTCTGGAACTACATTTTCTGCAGCAATGCTTTCTTCCAGGCCTCCACTAGAATGGCCCTTTAAGCTCTGCTTACAGTAGTCAATAGCCTTTCTAGCCCAAAGTTCCAAAGTCTTCCACATTTCTCCAAATATCCACATGGTCAGGTTCTTCACAGCCAACAGCCCACTCTCTGGTATCAAATTACTGTATTAGTCACTTTTCTGTTGCTGTGATAAAGAACCATGACCAAGGAACTTATAAAAGGAAGAGTTTATTTGAGCTTAGGATTGACGGTTCCAGGGAATCAGAGTCCATTGTGAGGGGAGGCATGGCGGCTGGATCTGGAGCAGCAAGCCGAGGGTCACATCTTGCAAGGGCACAGGAAGCAGAGAGAGAGCAACTGTAGACCTCGAGGCTTGTTAAATCTCACTAAGCCTGCCCCCAACAACGCACTTCCTCCAGCATAGCCACACCTTCTAAGACATCCAAAAACAGTGCCACCAACTGGAGACAAATGTCTGAATACTTACAGCCTATGGAGGACACTCATTCAAACCACCACATAAGATGCATTTCACTATGGTAGTTTTCCATGAATACAAACTATCAGAGATGACCAATTTATAAAGAGGAAGGGTTTATTTTTTCACAGTTTTGGAAGCTTTTCTTCATGATGGTGGAAGAATACAGCAGAACAAAACCATTCATCTTGTGACTGGGAAGTGAAAGCGTGTAAGATGTAGGGGCTAGAGACCCAGTATCTCTCCTTTAATGAGTGGGATGCCGCCAGTAATCTGAAGATCTCCCACTATGACTCACCTCTTACAGATTTCCACATATGGCAAGAGTGTCATGCTGGGAACTAAGCCACTAACATAGACTTTTGGGGGGATCAATAAACTTCCAAACTGTATAATTCCCCAACACCTACTTTGCGTTTCACTTCATTCTTTCAACTACGTGGAAAAACATTCTCATACAATTTCTTTCAAGATCAGATATCCGAGTTTAACTCAAAATTAATATTTGGTTCTGTATTCTGCAAATCTAGAGTATACAAACTTGGAACCAAGAAGCAAATTTAGATTGCCACCTGCAGAAAGGATTTCAAGATCACTTTTTCTGTTGTTGCTCTTATTTGGTTGCTGAGAGCTCCTAAGCCTCAGTCTTCTTTTCTGCTCATCCCTCAAACTTTGATCAAGCTGGTAAGAAATCTCAGAAGCTAGAGGTGTAGCTCAATGGTAGTGCTTGTTTAACAAGTGCAAGGCCCTGTGCTTGGTGCCCAGCAGGGAAAAAATAAATCTCAGACAGTGTGTCCTTGCATGAGATTATGAGCCTTAATTTCAGTGGGAAGTTAAAGTCAGTTAAGTCCCTGCCTGTGTATTGGACTCTCAGCATGGACCTAATCACAATAAAAGCTAACATCACTTTCCTCCCTTTACTCTTTGGGCTGCTTTTTTGGATCAGTCTGGGAAGCTGCCGTTCGTCCCCATTTAAAGTGTTATTCAGTAATTATTAATATGCTGTTGGTATATGTATGGAGTCAGAGGCTTGACATCTGAAGCCAATTTTAGGTCGAAGACGTTCTGAATTCCTGGAGACTGGCCACAGCAGCCCCTTCTGTTATCATTCTCTGCAGCACAATCTCAGAATGGCTTTCGCACATCCCTGAAATATAAGGCTTAGGATATTAGTTGTCCTGGGTCCCAAGAGTGGGTGCTTCAGTAAGTGGCAGATGTTAAATTCTACTAAACGTGAAGCTACAGTTACCACCTGTTCACTTCAATTTCTTCACACTAGTGGATCGGCAGACAAAGAAAGGAATTTATATACCTATATGACAAAATGATCTTGATACCATTTCAACCTAAAGACTATTGCTACTAATGAAAACAGGGAGGCTTATGTTAGGCTTTTAAATACATGTAAATACCTGTTTTAACGCCCCCCCCCACACTGAGGAAGGTGAAACATTATTTTATTATTTTAAAATATTTTATTTATTATTTTATGTGGAGGAGTGTACTTTGTGCATGTATGTAAGTGTACACGTGTCAAGCAATGCTCATAGAGCTCAAAAGAAGGTGCCAGATCCCCTGGAATTGGAGAGGTAAAGATGGTTGTTAGCCACAATGTACATACTGGGAATTGATCCTGAGTCTTCTGTAAGAGTAGCCAGTGCTCTCCTAAGCCATCTCTGTAGGCTCCCAAGCATAGTTTTAATATGCTTACAATTTGTGGAAATTTTATGAGAATTAACTTATGATTCAGATATATAACTATGCACACTACCTTAAGAGTGGCTGACCAGATATATAGAAATAGCGTGTTGAGCATATTACACTTGAACAAAGCAAGCAAAGTCAAGTCTGTAGAAGAAATAGTATAATTCACATTAAATTGCTTTCAAAGGAACGTAGAGGGGTATGTCATTAAGTGACTGCCTATCCAAAACACTTAAGTGTATGACAGCATAACTGTGAAATCAATAAAACAAAGTAGACAGTCACAGAGTGGTAAATAAATCCAAGTGGAAATGGTACAACTAAAAGTAATGCTTACTGAAATTATGAAACAGATAAAGAAGTACTTCTGGAACAGTAGAGTAAGGACATTCACAGAACAACAAGAACACTGAAAAACATGGTCAAAATCAATTTTTCAGAAACTTGGAGACTAAGTAAAGGCTGTAAATCATCCAAGGAACATTCATTCAAGAAACGTGGCCAGATCAAATGAACAGTGTGCTTTGTTGCATTTTAATTTCCTGTGTTCTGATCCCTCACACCTAAGATCTATGGAAGTGCTCAACACCTGCTTTGAAATTATGTTACGCGAAAAGCCTGTAGCCTAGAAACTAAGGAAAATATGGAGATGCAAAAATACCACCACCCTGACCTTAGATAATTATCATTATTTGATCCATTGGATCACTTTCTGCAATACTCTATTCTTAGTATGACTTCACTTGATCTTGCATATAGTTGTAGTTGCATAAACTACCCTAATCTCAGGACATCTGGGGTGAGGGGCTGGGATCCAAATTTAGTGGCAATTAGTAGCATTACAACTGGAGAAGTGAACATATATGTTAAGACTAACCAGAAACTGCTCAAAAAATTGAAATGAAAAATCTAAAAGGAGAGGCTGGAGAGATGGCTCAGCAGTTAAGAGCACCAACTGTTCTTGTAGAGAGGATCTGGGTTTGATTCCCAGGACCCACATGGTGGCTAACAACTGTCCATAACTCCAGTTCCAAGGGATCTGGTGCCTTCTTCTGATATCCACAGGCATCACATGACATGGGTGCACTTGCATACATCAGACAATACACTCATACACCTAAAAATATAAATAAATGTTAAAAGAAGAAAAAATCTGAAAGGAAACATCCACAGGATGTTTTGAAAAGTTCCAAAATAAATGAGATCTAGAAGGTATGAGTATTTGTAGAACTGTTTGTGTCTGAAAAAGTACCTGAAAAAGCCTTAAGCTGTCATCTGTAGCTTATTCCAATGCTCTGTCTGCACAAGTAGAAACCAAAAGCTGAGATGTAGTTAGTTGCCCGAATGACCATAAACCATTTCAAATATACCCATAAAGTACCTTCATAAGTTCGGGAATATTTATTGATTTAAAATACTTAATAAAATCTTTATAATTATTAGCCATCCAATATTACAGAATGGAGTTCAATTTCTACATGTGGTAAGGTACTGAAAACAATTGTTTGGTTGTACTAACTATAGGAGAAAACAGGAATATGAAAGCAAGGAAATTGGAGGAGAGAAGCAGATCTTCTTTCCAGAATACTACTTTAAAAAATACTTTAAAAAATAATAAAGCTGGGGCTGCAGAGAGGCTCAGGGGTTAAGGGCACTGGCTGCTCCTGCAGAAATCCTGAGTTCAGTCCCCAGCAACCGCATGGTGGCTAACAACCATACGCAACTGCGGTTACAGGGATACAATGACCGGTTCCAGGGATACAATGACCTCTTCTAACTTTTTTGGGCATTGCACAACACAGATGCAATTATACACGTGTAGGCAGAACATTCATACACATAAATAAAATAATAAATAAAATATTTTAAAATAATATTGATGCAACAAAATATGTAAAGAAAAAAACTAGCACAATTTACAAATACTGGGGAGAAAGTGTTGCTAGCTGTTCTAGTTTGTCTTCAATTGCTGTGACAAAAGACTCTGACCAGTACCAACTTGGGTAGGAAAGTGTTTATTCTTCTTACATCTTGTGGGTCACAGTTCATCACTTTGGGAGCCCAAGGTAGGAACTCAGGGCAGGAATCTGGAGGCTGGAGCTGAAGCACAGACATTGGAAAACAAACGCTGCTTACTGGCTTGCTCCCTGGCCCATGCTCAGCCTGCTTTCTTATACAATATATAACAACCTGCCCAGGGGTGTCACCACCCACAGTATGCTGGGCCCTCCCACATCACTCAACAATCAAGACAATACCCCACAGACACGGCCACAGGCCAATCCAATGGAGCCAACTTTACAAAGAAGGCTCCCTCAACCCAAGTGTCAAGTTGACACCAAAGCTATCCAACACACTGATTAAGCCAGATATTGGATTACCAAAGAATCTAAATCAAATATTTTATACATGATCAAAGCACTCAAATCAAGCATCTTAAATATGGGGAACAATCTCTCTCTCTCTCTCTCTCTCTCTCTCTCTCTCTCTCTCTCTCTCTCTCTCTCATAGATCAAGGAAAAGACATTATTTAAGTGTGTACATAGCCCTGACTTTTAAACATTTTTTAGTGTTTTGGTATTTCCAACATTACAGGAGAGGATCTTTTACTGTAAGAATGAGATGTATGCAGTGTTCCTTATTTGGAAGTCAATCACAACTGCTATCCTTGAAAAGGCAGCATATCATAAGGGGCTGGATATTTTGAAAACTCTCACTTTACAATTGCTGAAGATAAGCAAGAGATTTGTTGATGTTTCGACCTTGGTTTGATCCATGAACTAATTTATTTTTCTGCTTCACACTTACCCTTTGTCATGGTCTGATAAGCAAATGAACAGTAAACAGCCATATATCATATTCATGTACAAAGTAAAAACTGCACAATAAGGGCTGATGAGCTTGCCTTGCAAACATGAAGCCCCAAGTTCAATTTCTAGGTCCCATTTTAAAAACAAGCCAAGCATGGTGGAGCATGCTTGTACTCCTAGTAAAAAATAATATTCATGTACAAAGTAAAAACTGCACAATAAGGGCTGATGAGCTTGCCTTGCAAACATGAAGCCCCAAGTTCAATTTCTAGGTCCCATTTTAAAAACAAGCCAAGCATGGTGGAGCATGCTTGTACTCCTAGTAAAAAATAATATTCATGTACAAAGTAAAAACTGCACAATAAGGGCTGATGAGCTTGCCTTGCAAACATGAAGCCCCAAGTTCAATTTCTAGGTCCCATTTTAAAAACAAGCCAAGCATGGTGGAGCATGCTTGTACTCCTAGTAAAAAATAATATTCATGTACAAAGTAAAAACTGCACAATAAGGGCTGATGAGCTTGCCTTGCAAACATGAAGCCCCAAGTTCAATTTCTAGGTCCCATTTTAAAAACAAGCCAAGCATGGTGGAGCATGCTTGTACTCCTAGTAAAAAATAATATTCATGTACAAAGTAAAAACTGCACAATAAGGGCTGATGAGCTTGCCTTGCAAACATGAAGCCCCAAGTTCAATTTCTAGGTCCCATTTTAAAAACAAGCCAAGCATGGTGGAGCATGCTTGTACTCCTAGTAAAAAATAATATTCATGTACAAAGTAAAAACTGCACAATAAGGGCTGATGAGCTTGCCTTGCAAACATGAAGCCCCAAGTTCAATTTCTAGGTCCCATTTTAAAAACAAGCCAAGCATGGTGGAGCATGCTTGTACTCCTAGTAAAAAATAATATTCATGTACAAAGTAAAAACTGCACAATAAGGGCTGATGAGCTTGCCTTGCAAACATGAAGCCCCAAGTTCAATTTCTAGGTCCCATTTTAAAAACAAGCCAAGCATGGTGGAGCATGCTTGTACTCCTAGTAAAAAATAATATTCATGTACAAAGTAAAAACTGCACAATAAGGGCTGATGAGCTTGCCTTGCAAACATGAAGCCCCAAGTTCAATTTCTAGGTCCCATTTTAAAAACAAGCCAAGCATGGTGGAGCATGCTTGTACTCCTAGTAAAAAATAATATTCATGTACAAAGTAAAAACTGCACAATAAGGGCTGATGAGCTTGCCTTGCAAACATGAAGCCCCAAGTTCAATTTCTAGGTCCCATTTTAAAAACAAGCCAAGCATGGTGGAGCATGCTTGTACTCCTAGTAAAAAATAATATTCATGTACAAAGTAAAAACTGCACAATAAGGGCTGATGAGCTTGCCTTGCAAACATGAAGCCCCAAGTTCAATTTCTAGGTCCCATTTTAAAAACAAGCCAAGCATGGTGGAGCATGCTTGTACTCCTAGTAAAAAATAATATTCATGTACAAAGTAAAAACTGCACAATAAGGGCTGATGAGCTTGCCTTGCAAACATGAAGCCCCAAGTTCAATTTCTAGGTCCCATTTTAAAAACAAGCCAAGCATGGTGGAGCATGCTTGTACTCCTAGTAAAAAATAATATTCATGTACAAAGTAAAAACTGCACAATAAGGGCTGATGAGCTTGCCTTGCAAACATGAAGCCCCAAGTTCAATTTCTAGGTCCCATTTTAAAAACAAGCCAAGCATGGTGGAGCATGCTTGTACTCCTAGTAAAAAATAATATTCATGTACAAAGTAAAAACTGCACAATAAGGGCTGATGAGCTTGCCTTGCAAACATGAAGCCCCAAGTTCAATTTCTAGGTCCCATTTTAAAAACAAGCCAAGCATGGTGGAGCATGCTTGTACTCCTAGTAAAAAATAATATTCATGTACAAAGTAAAAACTGCACAATAAGGGCTGATGAGCTTGCCTTGCAAACATGAAGCCCCAAGTTCAATTTCTAGGTCCCATTTTAAAAACAAGCCAAGCATGGTGGAGCATGCTTGTACTCCTAGTAAAAAATAATATTCATGTACAAAGTAAAAACTGCACAATAAGGGCTGATGAGCTTGCCTTGCAAACATGAAGCCCCAAGTTCAATTTCTAGGTCCCATTTTAAAAACAAGCCAAGCATGGTGGAGCATGCTTGTACTCCTAGTAAAAAATAATATTCATGTACAAAGTAAAAACTGCACAATAAGGGCTGATGAGCTTGCCTTGCAAACATGAAGCCCCAAGTTCAATTTCTAGGTCCCATTTTAAAAACAAGCCAAGCATGGTGGAGCATGCTTGTACTCCTAGTAAAAAATAATATTCATGTACAAAGTAAAAACTGCACAATAAGGGCTGATGAGCTTGCCTTGCAAACATGAAGCCCCAAGTTCAATTTCTAGGTCCCATTTTAAAAACAAGCCAAGCATGGTGGAGCATGCTTGTACTCCTAGTAAAAAATAATATTCATGTACAAAGTAAAAACTGCACAATAAGGGCTGATGAGCTTGCCTTGCAAACATGAAGCCCCAAGTTCAATTTCTAGGTCCCATTTTAAAAACAAGCCAAGCATGGTGGAGCATGCTTGTACTCCTAGTAAAAAATAATATTCATGTACAAAGTAAAAACTGCACAATAAGGGCTGATGAGCTTGCCTTGCAAACATGAAGCCCCAAGTTCAATTTCTAGGTCCCATTTTAAAAACAAGCCAAGCATGGTGGAGCATGCTTGTACTCCTAGTAAAAAATAATATTCATGTACAAAGTAAAAACTGCACAATAAGGGCTGATGAGCTTGCCTTGCAAACATGAAGCCCCAAGTTCAATTTCTAGGTCCCATTTTAAAAACAAGCCAAGCATGGTGGAGCATGCTTGTACTCCTAGTAAAAAATAATAT
>VZQC01013526.1:1046319-1114345 GCA_009823505.1 Rhizomys pruinosus
GGTATCCCTACTTCTTGGGAAACTCCAGCATCCCTAGGCTCAGGACACCATAATTCCCAGCTACTAGGTCATTCCCAATGTTAGGACAGTATACATGTTGATCTCCTGCAGAGCCAGACCAGTCTTAGAGGCCCCAGGCTTCTGGATACACCCATTTACAGAGTGGGTAACTGGGACTGTAAAGGCCTGCCTTAGAACCAGGCTCCTCCTCAAACTGGATTCATCAGGCCAACACACTCATGCACCTACCTTCCAGTCCAGATCCTGTGGATAATAAGCTTTAGCTCAACACAACACCAAATCAGTCCTGTGACCCTAGGTCCAAGCTCATCTCAGGTATCAGCTTACACAGAACCATGGCTCAGGCCCACTCCAATGTCAGGTTCATGTCCCTGACCTCAGACACAAACGTGTATAAATTAATCGACATGTTATTTTTATTTATTATTTCTATTTATGTGTATGAGTGTACTGCATGTAAGTGCACTCATGTCATGCAATGCCCATAGAGGCCAGAAGAAGATGCAGGATACCCTGAAAATGGGGTTATAGGTGGTTGTTAGCCACCATGTGGGTTCTGGGAATTGAACTCAGGTCCTCTACAAGTGCAGCCACTGCTCATAACCGCTGAGCCATTGCTCCAGCCCCATCAACACATTAAATCTTATTAACAGCTGTTAAGAATGCAGCTATGAACTTGCCACCTAACTCACTCATACCATGCCTAAGTATATATCCACAAGACGCATCTTACCCCAGAGATACGTGTGCAGCCATGTTTATTGCAGCTCTCTTCACAATAGTGATGGGTGGAACCAACCCAAGTGCCCCTCAAACCGACAGGTGGATAGAGAAATATGGTTAATATACACAATGGAGTTCTATTTCGATAGGTAAAGAAAGATGACTCATGAACTTTGCAGGTAAAGGGTGGAAGTAAAGATATAGTTGAGCGAAGTATCACAGTCCCAGAAAAAACAAATGACAAATGATCCCTCATCTGTGGATGCTAGCACCACAGTACCTAGTTGCTAAGGTCAAACTGAACATTTAATGTTATGTCCTCGTGATCTGAAACAAATGTGCTCTTTTATTGTGAATCCCTTAATAGGTTCTAGAATTAAGCTACCATTTATTTTCAGACTTAGGCAGTTTTGGTATATCGGTGGAAGGTATGTATGAACAAAATCTAAAGAATGAGGGAAAAAACTAGTTTGTCATGACATCATGTCTAACCACAGTATTATCTTATGGGAGTGTTTCTTATATTTCTTATACAAGGCTACTTGAGCTTTTGTCCAAACCTTTCAAAATATTGTGCAGTAGTTAAAAGTATCAGGCTGGTGTAACTTAGCCTTATGGGTGCTTAACGACCATACTTAAGGCCCATGCCAATTTGGCCGAGGGACTTAAGGGATAAGTTTGTCCTTGTCCTCAGAGTCAACTAAGTCCCCGGGACTATGCATGGGGCATCTCTTGAAATGTCCTGCAAATATGAGTCACCAGTTTCCTGTCCAGGGAGGTCTTAGAGATCCACTAATGGGACTTTCAGCCAGTGTCCACTCTATAAGAGGAAATCTGCTCATGCTTCAAATGGGAAACCTGGTCTAGCAGGACATGACTTTGTCTTCAAGTGGATAGAACTGGTAAATGAAAAACCAAAAGGAACCAGGGGATCCCCCCCCCAAAACCCCTGAGGACCAGATCTCATCTGACCTTGAGAAAACAAAAACCCCCAATAATGTGGGCTAAAAGTGTGGCCTTAAGCATCCAAAAGGAAAGTATAACCAGAAATAAATAATTAGTATGGCCTGAGAAATTGCACTTCAGGTATAAAACTTGAGATCTTAATAAAAAGACAAAAAGTAAAAAAAAAAAAAAAAGGACTCCAGTTGTTTTGCCTGTCTTACTAGCAAGTGCAGCTACCCAGAGGCTGCCACTGCTTTTTCCATCCTTCAAAGACATGACACACAGCTTTTCAACCTTCCAATATGGACTAAAGACTCATGTCTCTCCAAGAATCCTCCAAAATTTCAGTGCCAGATGGGAACTGTTGAGACATCCAGCTGTGGATGAGCTATAATGGGGTTTCAGCCCTTCAGAGTATTGATTGCCAGGCTGTATCACAGAGACCAGTACAGGAGATCAAAAGGACATGGTTCTTATGGACCTCATTGGGTGACCATGGGAAGAGAAAACCCAATGTGGAGCACAAGGGCAGAACTGATGGTGGGTTTGGGCTTGTCAAGGAGGAGCCTCAAACAATTCCTAAGGAAAACATCTTTCAGCCTAATAAGAAAAAAATCATAAGCTGAAGATGCTAAAAGAATATAGTGGCATGCATATGTGCATATTTTGGAAGTGATGCAATTGGAAGGAAAACAACAACAACAAAAAGACTGGGTCTGGGTGTGTGTGGCGCATGCCTTTAATCCAGCACTCAGGAAAGCAAGGCTGGTGGATCTTTGTGAGTTTCAAGCCAGCCTGGTCTACATAGTGAGTTCTGGGAAAGCTGGGGCTACAGGGAGACCCGGTCTCAAAAAGACCAAAAAAACAAAAAAAGAAAAGAAAAAAAAAGACTAGTCAAAGAACTGAAGATACTGAAACTGTAATTTTGTCTCAAAACAGTAAACTTCTGCATCGAAAATTTTAAAAGAGACTGAGAAAAAGATGAAAAACATTTTGCCAGAATGCATGAGCTCTGTGGTGGGAGGGCAAGCAAGGGGAAATGGGTCTAGAATTGATAGTTTTATTTTGTATGAAATGCACAAAGCTTTAATAAAAATTGCTTAAAAAAGAACGCATGAACCCAGAAACACATTTAGGGATTCACAGTTTTACAGTAAACTTGCATGCAGGTAAGAAGCCTTTTAACTTTACATTCCTAAATTACGAGCACATAGTTTATTTTCAGACTTTGTGAATCTGGCATATGTGTGGGATGTTATATGTATATTTTGGAGTAATATAAAAGTAAACGGAACAACAACATCAACAACAAAAAAGACTTCTTCAAAGATCAGACTAAAACAGTAAACTGCTACATCGAAAGAGTTAAAAAAAAGACTGAGGTAGGGGGCTAATTTTATTCTTCTACAAGTGGTGATCCAGTTTTGCCAACACTATTTTCTGAAGATGCTGTCTTTCCTCCATTGAATCCTCTTGGCCCTTGTGCCAATAAGAGATGGCGGAATTGGATGTAGCTCAAGTTTGGATCTTCAATTTTGTTCCATCGATCTAGGGTCTGTTTTTGTGCCAGTACCATGGTGTTTTTAGACTAAGCCCTGTAATATAGTTTTGCAGCCTGGTAGGTAATCCCCCCTGCATTGCTCTTTTTGCTCAGGGTATTTTGGCTACCTGGAGTCTTTTGTTTTTCCAATGAACTTTAGGAATTTTTCCTAGTCTTGGAAGAAGCTCATGGGATTTTAATTGGGATTGCATTGAATCTGTGGGGTAAAGAAAGATGACATCAGGAACTATGCAGGTAAATGGATGAAACTAGAAGCCATTATGCTAAGTGAAGTAACACAGTCCCAGAAAAACAAACAACATAGTGTGTCCCTCATTTGTGGATCCTAGCACCAAACTATCTTTATAAGGCAAACTAAATAATCATTTTTAAGTAAATTAAAACATAAATGTTACTCATCAACTTCTATGTAATGTAGGAGTAAAATAATAATTTTATTTACCTGAATGCAAATCTTTTGTCAAATGTGAATCCCTGAATATGTTTGGAATTGACCTGTGTTTATTTCAAACATCATGACTTTGGTATATTTGTGCCATGTATGTAGGCATATTTTGGAGTGATGCACATTGGAAGGAAAAACGACAACAAGACTGAGTCAAGGAACTAACTGAGACAGTAAACTTCTGCCCAAAACATTAAACTTCTGCACCCGAAAACTCAAAAAGATTGAGAAAAGACAAAAAAATGTATGGCAGAATCCATGAGCCCTGGCAGTATGGGGAGCAAGGAAGGGGGAATGGCCCTAAATTTGATTAAGAAATCTATATGAAATACACAAAACCTCAATAAAAAGAATTTAAGGATATATTGTTTTGAAAATTATCATCTTATGATTGTATTGTTGGCTTTTTTAAATTAGTTATTTATTATTTATTATTTATTTATTTAGGTTTGTATGTGTATGAATGAAACTGTCTGCATGCAGGTCTGTGAAACCCATGTCGTGATGCCCAGCGAGTCATAAGAGGTCCGATTCCCTGGAGCTGGAGTTCTCCTGGAATGGAGTACAGACGGTCTCAGACCCATGGGGTGGGGGGATCGACCGGGTCCTCTGCAAGAGCTTCGTGCTCTTACCTCTAGCTATCCTCCAGCCCCGATATTTTTTAAAAGACTGGATTGATGCAAAAGGATTAACATGTTTGGCAGAATCTGAGGCTGGCAGGATGGTAGGCTAATTCAATTAAGAAGTGTATGACATCACAAAGGTCAATAAAAAAGCTAAGAAAACAAAGAACGCAGCTAACACTCCTATATCTCAGTTATCAGGGGATCCATGCCCTCTTCTGACATCCTTGACCATTGAACAAAAATGGAGGAGCCTACCTACATGCAGGTAGTATACTCATAGACAGAAATAAACTAAAATAAACAGTACTTGAAAGGTGCAATTGCAAATAAAATTTAGATTACAATGAATCTCAGCTTACACATTCTGGGGATGGAGCAACTAACATCCAGAAATCCAGCAATTCCAGCCTTGCTGGTGATGCTCAGTTGTAACCTCAGCACTTGGGAGATGGACACAGGAGAATCTGGGTTTCTAGGACAGCCTCCTCTATAATACTGATTCAAAGGCCAACCTGGCCTTGGGAGATCCTGACACAAAAAATAAATTAAAGGCAAGGTTGGAGTAGAATGATGGCTCAGCAGTTAGTAGAGCTTGCTGCTCTTACAAAGAAAGGAGTTTGGCTCCCAGAACCCACAAGGTGGCTCATAATGGCCTACAATTCCATGTTGAAGGGGATCCAATGTCTCTGGTCTCCACAATCAGGTACACAAACTATACACTGACACACACATGCACATAATTAAAATATAATTATATCTTTTTTTTTTTTTTGGTCTTTTTGAGGCAGGGTCTCCCTGTACCTGCAGCTGTCCTGGAACTCAAGGTGTAGACCAGGCTGGCCTTGACCTCACAGAGATCCGCCTGACTCTGCCTCCAGAGTGCTGGTATTAAAGGCATGTACCACCATGCCAAAAAGGACAATAGACTATGTCAATAGCAATTAGAAGGAAAAGAGAAAAAGCTAAATTAACCAGTACCCAAGGAAAGAAATACTAAAGATTAGGATGCGAATATATAAAATAGAGAAGAACATAGTAGTCAGTAAAATAAAAAGTAAGTTGTTTGAAATATCACCAGAATTGATGCACTGTTGTAATGGTAAGACAGGTGCCAAGAGGGGTAAAGTTGCCCCAGGAGATGGCAGGTAATACTTTTTCCAAGTCACCTTTGCCTCAACAAATTCCTATACTCCCAGGAAGAGATGTCAGGCAGCTCCACCTCAGGCTTTTGCTTTACTTTTTATTTGTATTAGGTTTTAAAATTAGTGTACAGAGGAATAAGTCCCATCATGCATTTTCCATACATACTTTGATGATGCTGTTCCTCCTCCATGACTCACTGGCTGTGAGCCCCTGTCTCCCTTCTTTTACCTCCTCCATGTTCCCTGGCAGCCCCCTTCAGCTTTCATGCCTCAAGTATTCTATTACCATCTCTTTCCCCTAAAAATTTCTCAACATGGACATGATTCTCTCTCTGGTTTCACTACCAACCTATCTACTACTCCTCACGCCCCCCCCAGAGAGAGAGAGAGAGAGAGAGAGAGAGAGAGGAGAGAGAGAGAGAACGAGAGAGAGCAAATTAATATCTTGGATATGGGAATGAGAAAAAGCACTTAGCATTTGGCTTTCTGAGTTTGGCTTATTTTGCTTAACAGAATAATTTCCACTCTCATCAATTTTATTGCACCAGTAAGAAATGGAAGCAGCCTGTCTGTCAACAAACCCACGGATAAAGAAAGTATAGTACATATGTACAATGGAAATAAATTTAGTCATGAAAAATGAAATCATGACATTTTCTGGCTGTTTTTTTAAAATTGTTTTCTTTTTACCTCAATTTAAACCTGTATCTGTTTGTTCCTCACACCCGAAGCTAAGGTAAGTTCTCCAGCAATGGACTAAGATTTTACTAAACCTCATTATCTCTTCCTCTTACCAATATATACACTGATGAAGCTCTTGTTTTCTGACCATTGCTTGTCTCTGTAATTGGTATATAGGATATTTGGCAGAATATCATCCTTTGGAGGTCTTGGATCTGAGGCTTGTGCAGAAATACTGCTAACAGTTGAGCTACACTAATGAAGTAAAAGAGTGAAAATACTGAACTAAACAAATTATAAAGTAAATTGAGAACATTGCTGCAAACTCCACAGACATTTAAAGTTAAGTAAAAGGTAAGTAAGAGAGTAGTATGACTAATTGTATGCTGACAAATGAGAAAAGTTAGCTCACATACATCAGTTTCTAGGGACTGAAGAGTAAATAACATTTAGACAGGACCACTAGTGAATAGAGAGCCTGAGTAATCAAATATCTCCCAACAAAGAGAAGTCTTGGGGCCAGATGACTTCACTGGTGGATTTTACTAAAACTGTAAGCAAGAACCAACATCAATACTTCTCAAATTCTTCTAGAAGGTAGGAAGTATGGAACACATGCTAATTTATTTTAGGAAGCACAAGTTACCTGGAGACAGATAAAGACATCGGAAAAGAAAATACAAATGCAGATGGAAAATCCTCAGCATATACTCACAAATGTATGTATTTGTAGTAACATGATTTACATCATGATCAAGAATCACAAAAATACCAACAAGATTCATTACATAAAAATCAATCATTATTAAGCTGGTGCGGTGCTCACGCCTTATTCTAGTCTCAGGAGGCGAGGAGCGCATGTGCGATTTCGGTGAGTTCAGGCCGGCTGGTGCTACAGAGTGGGTGCCAGGCCACTGGGCTAACAAGGGAGACCGTGGCTCAAAAAAGACAAAAAAAATCAATCATGTATAACACACAAAAATAGAACAAAAGAAAAAAAGTCGCATGCTTCACTAAACGAAGAAAAGAACTGGACAATATCAAACAAGTTTCTGGTTGAAATGAGCAAAATACCAACCAGGTAGAATGAAGAGGACTCATTCACAAAGGCCAGTGTGAGAACACCACAGGTAATTTAATACTCGATGCTGAAAGACAGATGTTTTCTTTTAAATGAGAATAAACAAGAAGCTCCACTTTCACACCTTTCTTTTAAAATTGTACTGAACACTCTAGCCAGGACAAATAGGGAAAAATAAAATAAAAACAAACAATACATCAAATTTTAAAGGGAAAAACATCTCTAGATCACAGATAGCAAGGAAAATTAAATATAGAATTCTAAACAAAAGAATAAATAACTACTGCCAAAAACATGTGAAAATTTTCAGCATTGCTTTCTATCATGTACATGCAAATCAAAATTATATCGAATTTGATTTGTGCCTCATTCCAGTAAGAATGTTTTTCATCATAAAAAGAAGTCTANTCTCATAATTTTTTAAGTAAACAGTATGGTATTCTTTTTTATAATAACCCTATTGTGCAGTAGCACAGTGGAACCTTTTGTCCACACACAATATCCATTGATCATTATTAGCACACAGATTTATGGATTTCATAACACTATCTTCGTATATGTATATAGTTTTACTTTGCTAAAAATCCTGCCCCACACTACACTCGATTATCTCCTCTTATCTTCCATTGTGCCTGTCCTCTTTAGTAGTACATAGAAGAGATTAGGCTTCTTATGATGGAAAACATTCTCTGAATGCGGCAACAAATATAATTTTGATTGCATGTACATGATAGAAACTAATGCTGAACTTCACATGTTTGCTTTTCTATAGATTAGTTATTATTCTTTTGTTAGAATCTTCATTATATATTCTGCATCTGTGATAGATAATAGTCCCTAATAAATTTGAGATGTGTTTTATTTTATTTTTGCCTTAGTCCAGCTAGAGTGTTCAAGCTACATACTAATTTTAAAAAGAAAGGTGAAAGTGGAGCTTCTTGTATATGCTCATTTAAAAGAAAACCTCTGTCTTTCAGCATTGAGTATTAAATTACCTGTGGTGTTCTCACACTGTCCTTTGTGAAATGAAGTTCTCTTCATTCCTACTTGGTTGAGTATTTTACTCAATTTCAACCAGAAAACTTGTTTGATATTGTCCAGTTCCCCTGCAAATTGAACAATGCGGCACTTTTTCTATTTGTGTGTATTTTTAATGATGATTTTTTTTTTTGTCTTTTTGAACCAGGGTCTCCCTGGATGCCCCAGCTGCCGCGAACTCACCTAGGTTAGACCAGGCTGGCCTTGGAAACTCACAGAAAATCACCTGCACTTTCTGCCTCGTTCCTGAGTGCTAAGAATTAAAGGCATGCGCACCCACCCAGCTTAATAATGATTGATTTTTATGTAATGAATCTTGTTGGTACTTTTGTTAGTCTTGATACAAATGCATACATTTCTTACTATATTCTTAAGGATTTTCCATCTTGCTTTGTAAAGTATTTTTTCTTTTCCGATGTCTTTATCTGTCCCCAGTTAACTTGTGCTTCCTAAAATAAATTAGCATGTGTTCCATACTTTCTAACTTCTAGAAGAATTTTGAGAAGTATTGATGTTGGTTCTTGCTTACATTTTTAGTAAAATCCACCAGTGAAGTCATCTGGCCCCAAGACTTCTCTTTGTTGGGAGATATATGATTACTCAGTGTCCTAGTTTTCTTCCTATTGCTGTGACAAAACACTATGACGACTTCAACTTGGGGAGGAAAGGGTTTATTCAGCTTACATTCTCCTGGTCACAGTTCATCACTTTGGGGGAGTCCAAGGCAGTAAACTTCAGGGGGGCACTATTCATTGTGGGCCGGGCCTCCCACATTCTGCTCGACCATCAAGGACCAATACTCCACAAGGGCACCATCACCCCCCCCCCACGCCCCCCCCATTCCCACCCCCCACCCCCCACATTTCCCCAACCACTCTCCATGCCCCGTCATCCCGCCATGTCCGATCCCCCACCCCCATACATGCCCCCCATGCTCCCATCCGCCCCCATCCTACCATGGCACCCATATCCCACCGCCCCCCCCATATCCCCACAATGCCCTCAAACACCCACCATCCCTCCCCCCATACCCCCCAGCCCCCATCCTACCACCCCATCCCCAGGTATCCATTCCTCATACCCCCACCCACCATCATTACATCCGCCATGCCCCCATCCCCCCCCCATATCACTCATGCCATTCATCCCCCACCATGCCAATCCAATGGAGCTAATTCCAAAATTGAGGCTCTCTCAACCCAGGGGTGTCAAGTTGACACTAAAGCATCCAGCACAATTGGACCACTCTGTCAACTTGACACCAAATTACACATAACTATAAACCTACCCACGACGTCCTTTCCAGTTCTTAATCCCCAAAGTATGATGTAGACATTATAGCACAACCATAGACAGTACAAACCTTAAGAAAGCCCCCAGTCCTTAAAATGTCCAAACACTAACAGTTCACAGTCCGTTTTAAAGTCTCTTAACTGCTGGGCTGCTGTAAAATCCAAAACAAGTACTGTCTTATTTCAAAGGAAAATCAGGCACTCTGAAACAAAACCTAATTCCAGCGAAATAGCTCAAGGCTGGAGACCTGAGACTCACGATCTTCTGGGCTCCAAGAGGGTTTCATCAGCAGCTCCCCCTCTCTGACCTCTGCCAGCAGGCACGACACACACAGCTCTCGCGACAGGTCCAGCTGGGCTCATTCCACACCTTGCCTCTGCTCTTGATGTGGTCATCCCGAGTCCTTGGCCATCTCCAAATGCTGGGATCCCACTGAAACTGAGGCAACACTTCTACCAATGGTCTCCTTCTGATCTCACCTTGTGCAAAAAGCCTCAGCTTCTTCTCCATGGACCCTGAAATCCTTGGGGTCTTCACTGCAACTGAGGTGCACTATTCACCAATGGTCTTTCCTGACCTCTCACAGTGCCAAGCCTCGGCAGCTCTCTGTGAACCCCCTCAAATTTCAACACCAAGAACCATATAGGAGACTCTTACACCATACCAAGTCCTGCTTATTGGCTTTGACGTGAGGCTCAGACCCTTCTGGACCACAGCTTCTGTGTGCTGACCCTGAAGATATGCTTCCCAGAGAGCTTCACCACAGTGATGCTGGTCGCTTCTTGTTACTTACAGCCTGTTTTTCAGCCCCAGCTAACCAGCATCAATTGTCCCAGTCAAACAAAGCTTTCACTTCAGTTCTGGTCTCTGGTTACTACATAAAGCTGATGTCTTCAGCCCCAGCGACCAGGAACCACAGATTAACACTTCGTCCTGATGATCTCTCCTCCCCCTTTGATATGAGACTTTCTTTCCTCCACCCCCATAGAAAAGATGAGAAATTAGGATGATGATGAGGCGTCTCCAACTGTAAATTGGAGACAAAATATTATAGAGGTAATCTTTATAAAACTAGGTAACTCTGACTAACTAATCCTTTAATTGACTAATTAGACATAAGAACTGGAAAAGTAGATTATCTCTCTGTTTACAAACCAAATATAATACTAAAGTCCTTAACCTATGGCTAAGGCAAAATATATTAATACAAGAGCTGACATCAGCAACTGGATTATTCTACCAGGGAGATGTTGGCCCGGGGATCCAAGGTCCCCAAAAAAGGTAAAGTCTGCCTAAAAAAACTGGGATACCTGCAAGAGAAGGTGATAAGGACCCTGCTGCCAAGACGGACCTGCGTAACATGGGAAAGATGTATTGAGACCACACATGCAAGTGTACAGATGCCTCGGAATATCCAGAGGAGTGTTACCAAAGGCCAGTAAACAATAAAGCAAATACGGTCTCCTTGAGTCAAGCAAGACTCCATCGTCAGCACCAGTCTACAACCTCCAAACCCCTTTATGCCTGGAAAAGTACTGTCAGATAGGCAGCCATATGCCTGTATATTCCAGATCTAATTTGCTACTGGCTCTCTCCTTGGAGGAATACCCTATGGCTGATGCCACAACTTACATCCTCTAGTGTTAGAGATGTTATAAGCCACAAGACCCTTGTCATATCCTTAACAGGGAAAAAATGTTTATCAATCTATTAAATATCATCCAACATATGTGTCTATACCAAAGTTAACCAACCATAACTATTTATGCTGTTTAAATACCTATATATCTAATTGCTTGTGGCGCTTCTTCATTAGTAGGATCGAAGGTTATTCCTGGGTACAAATGTCAGCCCATGAAAGGAATACAGCCAAATTGACCAGAGTCTAAGACAACAGCTCCAAGAGAGAGTGGACTGTGGTTTGCTTCTCATCCACCTGTGCCCCTTTTAACTAAGCCTAGGAAAAAATCTTCGGAAGAAGGGGACGTGGTAGAATGTAAAAGCTCTTGAGTGTTAATGGTTGAACTACAGACAATGTATCTGGACAACGCATTGCAATCAATCTTGATGAACATACAACCCCTCACCCCCCGCTGGATGGGGGGGCTGTGGGGTTTTGGGCACAAACAGAATGCAAATTGTTTTATGAAGGAGCTTGTACTCATGGATCAATCACTTTTAGCAAAAAAATGAAAAAAAAAACTGAGAGAAAGATGCAGGACAGTTAGCCAGATATACATGATTCTGGGATGGGGTGGGAGTAGGGGGAGGAAAGGGAAATATGCCTGGAACTGAATTGGGAAAATGATGTATGAAATGCACAAAGCATCAATAAAAAAATTTTAGAAAAAAAAAAAAGAAACTAGAAACTCACAAGCCAGGACCTCCACTTCCTACAACTCTTTCAGCAAAAACTGCTCCAAGCTCCATCAGCAACAATCTTTAGGCATTGCAATGATCTTCCTCAGCCCACAAGTTTCCAAATGCCTCCACAATCCTTCCCCAAAACACCAAGGTCAGGTTGTCACAGCAATACCCCACTCTCAGGCACCAAGTTCTGTCCTAGTTTGTCTTTCATTGTTCTGTGACAAACACTCTGACCGACACCAACTTGGGAGTAAAGGGTTTATTGCAGCTTACATCTCCTGGGGTCACAGAGTTCATCACTTAGGAGCCCAAACAGGAACTCAGGGCAGGAACCATGGAGGCATAGCTGAAGCACAAGCCATGGAGGAGTGATCTTCACTGGCTTGCTCCCTGGCTCATGCCACCTGCCTTCTTATACCATACACAACTACCTGCCCAGGGTGGCACTACTCATTGTGGTCTAGGCCCTCCCACACTACTCGACCATCAAGACATAATCCAGATGTGGCCATAAGGCCAATCCAATGGAGCCAATTCCCAATTGAGACTCTCTCTCAGAATCAATTGCCAGGTGTGATCCTAAAGCTGATCACTAAGCGATCACTTCAGTTAGCTCTCTATCTCACTAGTGGTCCTGTCTAAATGTTATTTACTCTTCAGTCCCTAGAAACTGATGTATGTGAGCTAACTTTTCTCATTTGTCAGCATACAATTAGTCATACTACTCTCTTACTTACCTTTTACTTAACTTTAACGTCTGTGGAGTTTGCAGCAATGTTCTCAATTTACTTATATAATTGTTTAGTTCAGTATTTTCACTCTTTTACTTCATTAGTGTAGCTCAACTGTTATGCAGTGTTTCTGCACAAGCCTCAGATCCAAGACCTCCAAAGGATGATTTCTGCCAAATATCCTATATACCAAATACAGAGACAAGCAATGGTCAGAAAACAAGAGCTTCATCAGTGTATATATTGGTAAGAGAAGAGATAATGAGGTTTAGTAAAATCTTAGTCCATTTCTGGAGAACTTACCTTAGCTTCGGGTGTGAGGAAAAAACAGATACAGGTTTAAATTGAGGTAAAAAGAAAAACATATTTAAAATCAGCCAGAAAATGTCATGATTTCATTTTTTCATGACTAAATTTATTTCCATTGTACATATGTACTATACTTTCTTTATCCGTTGGTTTGTTGACAGACAGGCTGCTTCCATTTCTTACTGGTGCAATAAAATTGATGAGAGTGGAAATTATTCTGTTAAGCAAAATAAGCCAAACTCAGAAAGCCAAATGCTGAGTGCTTTTTCTCAATCCCATATCCAAGATATTAATTTGCTCTCTCTCGTTCTCTCTCTATCTCTCTCATTCTCTCTCTGTCTCTCTGTCTCTCTCTCTCTCTCTCTCTCTCTCTCTCTCTCTCTCTCTCTCTCTCGGGGGCGTGAGGAGTAGTAGATAGGTTGGTAGTGAAACCAGAGAGAGAATCATGTCCATGTTGAGAAATTTTTAGGGGAAAGAGATGGTAATAGAATACTTGAGGCATGAAAGCTGAAGGGGGCTGCCAGGGAACATGGAGGAGGTAAAAGAAGGGAGACAGGGGCTCACAGCCAGTGAGTCATGGAGGAGGAACAGCATCATCAAAGTATGTATGGAAAATGCATGATGGGACTTATTCCTCTGTACACTAATTTTAAAACCTAATACAAATAAAAAGTAAAGCAAAAGCCTGAGGTGGAGCTGCCTGACATCTCTTCCTGGGAGTATAGGAATTTGTTCTTGAGGCAAAGGTGACTTGGAAAAAGTATTACCTGCCATCTCCTGGGGCAACTTTACCCCTCTTGGCACCTGTCTTACCATTACAACAGTGCATCAATTCTGGTGATATTTCAAACAACTTACTTTTTATTTTACTGACTAGTATGTTCTTCTCTATTTTATATATTCGCATCCTAATCTTTAGTATTTCCTTCCTTGGGTACTGGTTAATTTAACTTGCTGTCTTTTCCTTCTAATTGTTCTTGACATAGTCTATTGTCCTTTTTGGCATGGTGGTACATGCCTTTAATACCAGCACTCTCAAGGCAGAGTCAGGCGGATCTCTGTGAGTTCAAGGCCAGCCTGGTCTACACAGTGAGTTCCAGGACAGCTGCAGATACAGGGAGACTGTGCATCAAAAAGACCAAAAAAAAAAAAAAGAAAGAAAGATATAATTATATTTTAATTATGTGCATGTGTGCGTCAGTGTATAGTATGTGTACCCGATTGTGGAGACCAGAGACATTGGATCCCCTTCAACATGGATTGTAGGCCATTATGAGCCACCTTGTGGGTTCTGGGAGCCAAACTCCTTTCTTTTTAAGAGCAGCAAGCTCTACTAACTGCTGAGTCATCATCACATTCCCAACCTTGCCTTTTATTTATTTTTTGTGCAGGATCTCCCAAGGCCAGGTTGGCCTTTGAATCAGTATTATAGAGGAGGCTGTCCTAGAAACCCAGATTCTCCTGTGTCCATCTCCCAAGTGCTGAGATTACAAGTGAGCATCACCAGCAAGGCTGGAATTGCTGGATTTCTGGATGTTAGTTGCTCCATCCCCAGAATGTGTAAGCTGAGATTCATTGTAATCTAAATTTTATTGCAATTGCACCTTTCAAGTACTGTTTATTTTAGTTTATTTCTGTCTATGAGTATACTACCTGCATGTAGGTAGGCTCCTCCATTTTTGTTCAATGGTCAAGGATGTCAGAAGAGGGGCATGGATCCCCTGAAACTGGAGATTAGAGAGTTGTTAGCTGCGTTCTTTGTTTTCTCTTAGCTTTTTTATTGACCTTTTGTGCATGTCATACAACATTTCTTAATTGAATTTAGAACCCTACCTCATCTCTGTCCCCCCATTCTGCCAAACATGTTAAGTCCTGTCTTGCATCAATTTTTCTCAGTCTTTTTAAAAATCGTCCTTTAATGTACATCTTAAAAGCCAATACAATCAATAGAGATGACAATTTTCAAAACATATATCCTTAAATTCTTTTTATTGAGGTTTTGTGTATTTCATATAAGATTTCTTAATCAAATTTAGGGCCATTCCCCCTTCCTTGCTCCCCATACTGCCAGGGCTCATGCATTCTGCCATACATTTTTTTTGTCTTTTCTCAGTCTTTTTTGAGTTTTCGGGTGCAGAAGTTTACTGTTTTGGGCAGAAGTTTACTGTCTCAGTTAGTTCCTTGACTCAGTCTTGTTGTCGTTTTTCCTTCCAATGTGCATCACTCCAAAATATGCCTACATACATGGCACACATATACCAAAGTCATGATGTTTGAAAATAAACTACAGGTCAATTCCAAAACATATTCAGGGATTCACATTTTGACAAAAGATTTGCATTCAGGTAAATAAAAATTATTATTTTACTCCTACATTACATAGTAAGTTGATGAGTAACATTAGATGTTATATTTACTTAAAAAATGAATTATTTAGTTTGCCTTATAAAGATAGATTTGGTGCTAGGATCCACAAATGAGGGATAACATATGTTGTTTGTTTTTCTGGGACTGTGTTACTTCACTTAGCATAATGGCTTCTAGTTTCATCCATTTACCTGCAAAGTTCCTGATGTCATCTTTCTTTACCCCAACAGATTCAATGCAATCCCAATTAAAATCCCCATGAGCTTCTTCACAGACCTAGGAAAAATATCCTAAAGTTCATATGGAAAAACAAAAGACTCCAGGTAGCCAAAATAACCCTGAGCAAAAAGAGCAATGCAGGGGGGATTACCATACCAGGCTGCAAACTATATTACAGGGCTATAGTCGTAAAACACCATGGTACTGGCACAAAAACAGACCCGTAAGTCAATGGAACAAAATTGAAGATCCAAACTTGAGCACACGCAATTTCAGCCATCTCATATTTGGCAAAGGGGCCAAGAGGATTCAATGGAGGAAAGACAGCATCTTCAGAAAATAGTGTTGGCAAAACTGGATCACCACTTGTAGAAGAATAAAATTAGCCCCCTACCTCAGTCTTTTTTTTAGTCTGATCTTTGAACAAGTCTTTTTTGTTGTTGTTGTTGTTCTGTTTATTTTTATATTACTCCAAAATATACATATACACACTCCACACATATGCCAGATTCACAAAGTCTGAAAATAAACTATAGTGCTACGTAATTTAGGAATGTAAAGTTAAAAGTCTTTTTACCTGCATGCAAGTTTACTGCTAAACTGTGAATCCCTAAATGTGCTTCAGAGTTAGCTGCGTTCTTTTTTAAGCCAATTTTTATTGAAGCTTTGTGCATTTCATACAAAATAACTAATCAATTCTAGACCCATTTCCCCTTGCTTGCCCTCCCCACCCCACCAGAGCTCATGCATTCTGCCAAACATGTTTTTCATCTTTTTCTCAGTCTCTTTTAAAATTTTCGATGCAGAAGTTTACTGTTTTGAGCAAAAGTTCACCGTTTCAGTCAGTTCTTTGACCCAGTCTTTTTGTTCTGTTCTGTTCTCTTCTGTTTTGTTTTGGTCTTTTTGAGACAGGGTCTCCCTGTAGCCCCAGCTTTCCCAGAACTCACTATGTAGACCAGGCTGGCCTTGAACTCACAAAGATCCACCAGCCTCTGCTTCCTGAGTGCTAGGATTAAAGGCATGCGCCACCACACCCACTGACCCAGTCTTTTTGTTGTTGTTGTTGTTCCTTCCAATCTGCATCACTTCAAAATATGCACATATGCATGCCACATATATCTTTTAGCATCTTCAGCTTATGATTTTTTCTTTATTAGGCAGAAAGTTGGCATGTTTGAAGGCTCCTCCTTGACAAGCCCAAACCACCATCAGTTCTGCCCTTGTGCTCCACATTGGGTTTTCTCTTCCCATGGTCACCAAATGAGGTCCAGTAAGAACCATGTCCTATTTTGATCCTCCTGTACTGGTCTCTGTGATACAGCCTGGCAATCAATACTCTGAAGAGGTTGAAACCCCAGTAGTAGCTCAGTCCACAAGCTGGATGTCTCAGCAGTCCCCATCTGGCACTGAACGTTTGGAGGATTCTTGGATAGACATGAGACTTTAGTCCATATTGGAACGTTGAAAAGCTGCATGTCATGTCTTTGAAGGATGGAAAAAGCAGTGGCAGCCTCTGGGTAGCTGCACTTGCCAGTAAGACAGGCAAAAAAACTGTACTCCTCCAAGTTTCTCTCTCATCACCTCCAGCAGTTTTGGGGTTTCACATGAAGGTCTTTGGTCACTCTGAGGGTTGGCTTTTGTACAGGAGAGAGGTATTGAAGGGTTTAATTTCATTCTTCTACAAGTGGTGATCCATTTGCCAACCACTTGCTGAAGATGCTGTCTTTCCTCCATTGATGCTTCTTGGCCCCTTGTCAAATAGGAGGGCTGAAATTGTGTTACTCAGTGTTTGGATCTTCATTTTTTCCATTGTCACTGCTGTTTTTTGTGCCAGTACCATGGTGTTTTTATGACTATAGCCCTGTATATAGTTTTGAGCTGGTATGGTGATCCCCCCTGTATTGCCTTTTGCCTCAGGGTTTTTTTTTTTTTTTTTTTTGTTTTCCAAATGAAATGAGGATTTTTTCCAGGCCTGTGAAGAATCTTGGGGATTTTATTGGGATGCATTAAATCTGTGACACTGTTTGGGTTAGAATGGACATTTTTTACATATATTATTTCCCAATCCATGAAGCATAGGGAGGTTTGTCCATCTTTGATGTCTTCCTCCGCAATTTCCTTTTTAGGGGTTTAAATTTTTGTTTGTAGAGAGTCTCTTGGTGTGCCTTGGTTCGGTTTGTTCTAGGTTTTATTGTTTTTGCGAGGCTATTGTGAGTGGGAAGGCTCTCCTTGTAGTCTTCTTTCTTCAGTTGCTTGTGTTGGTGTAAAGAAAGGCTACTTGATTTTTCTAGATTTATTGTTGTATCCTGCCACATTACTAAAAGCTCTTAATCGTTTCATAGGAGTTTTCTGGTGGAGTTATTAACATCCCTTGGTAGACAATCATATCATCATCAGCAAAACAGGGATAGCTTGACCTTCCTCTTTTCCAATTAGCACTCCTTTAATTTCTATTTTCTTGCCTTATTGCCCTGCAAGTTTCCAAACACTATATTGAAGGAGTGGTGAAGGGGGGCAAGCCTTCCCGCAGTTCTACCTTTAAGGGAATGCTTCTTGTCATTTCCCCATTTAGAGGATGGAATATTGGCTGTGGGTTTTCCCTGATATGGCTTTGATTTACATTGAGGAATGATGCCCTTCAGACCTTTCCTCGCAGCGCTTTAACACATGAAAGATGCTGGATTTTGTCAACAGGCGTTTCTGTACTCCGCATCATTGCTTTGATGTTTTTAATGATGGTGTGGTTTTTTGTCCTTCAATCCATTGATATGTTTTATGCTGATTTATTGATGTTGTATGTTGAACCAGCCTGCATAGTCAGGGTATGAATCTCAACTTTGGTCCATGGTGGACTGACTTTTTCTGATGTGAGTCTAGGATGCGATTTTGCCAGACCTGTTTAAGAATTTTGGCATCTGTGCTCTTGGATTTTTTTTTTTTTTGTTTCCTTTTTGGTTTATCTCCCTGGTTTTGGTGTAGAACAGTAATGCTGGCGTTCAGAGAAGGATCTCTGGGGAAGCTCCATCCGTTTATCCTTCTGGAACAATGTAAGTAGTAACTAAGGTATGTATGTCTGCTTTTCGAAATATTTTATAAGATTCTGCAGTGAAACCAAATCGGGCCTGGCCATTTTTTTGGTTGGGAGGCTGCCTATTACACTTCAGATTTCTTCCTGTACTATTGGTCTGTTTAGACGGTGATCTCTTCTTGACTGAGCTTTGGATTCCAGGATTTCAGATATGTCATCCATTCCTCTATGGTAGTCAAACTTAGGAATGTTAGGCTTTTAAATACCTGGAATACCTGTTTTAATGCCCCTCCCACACACCGAGGAGGCGAAAACAATTTAATGACTTTAAAATATTTTATTTATATTTTATGTGGATGAGTGTACTTCTGTGCATGTATGTAAGTGTTACACGTGTCAAGCAATGCTCATAGAGCTCAAAAGAAGGTGCCAGACCCCTGGAATGGAGAGGTAAAGATGGTTGTTAGCCACAAGTACATACTGGAAATTGATCCTGAGTCTCTGTAAGAGTAGCCAGTGCTCTCCTAAGCCATCTCTGTAGGCTCCAAGCATAGTTTTAAATGCTTACAGTTACAATTGTGGAAATTTTATGAGAATTAACTTATGATTCAGATATATAACTATGCACACTACCTTAAGAGTGGCTGACCAGATATATAGAAATAGCGTGTTGAGCATATTACACTTGAACAAAGCAAGCAAAGTCAAGTCTGTAGAAGAAATAGTATAATTCACATTAAATTGCTTTCAAAGGAACGTAGAGGGGTATGTCATTAAGTGACTGCCTATCCAAAACACTTAAGTGTATGACAGCATAACTGTGAAATCAATAAAACAAAGTAGACAGTCACAGAGTGGTAAATAAATCCAAGTGGAAATGGTACAACTAAAAGTAATGCTTACTGAAATTATGAAACAGATAAAGAAGTACTTCTGGAACAGTAGAGTAAGGACATTCACAGAACAACAAGAACACTGAAAAACATGGTCAAAATCAATTTTTCAGAAACTTGGAGACTAAGTAAAGGCTGTAAATCATCCAAGGAACATTCATTCAAGAAACGTGGCCAGATCAAATGAACAGTGTGCTTTGTTGCATTTTAATTTCCTGTGTTCTGATCCCTCACACCTAAGATCTATGGAAGTGCTCAACACCTGCTTTGAAATTATGTTACGGAAAAGCCTGTAGCCTAGAAACTAAGGAAAATATGGAGATGCAAAAATACCACCACCCTGACCNTTTTTATTTTTTTTTTTTTTTTACTTTTTGTCTTTTTATTAAGATCTCAAGTTTTATACCTGAAGTGCAATTTCTCAAGCCATACTAATTATTTATTTTCTGGTTATACTTTCCTTTTGGATGCTTAAGGCCACACTTTTAACCCACATTAATGGGGGTTTTTGTTTTCTCAAGGTCAGGTGAGGATCTGGTCCTCAGGGGTTTTGGGGGAGGGATCCCCTGGCTCCTTTTATTTTTTCATTTACCAGTTCTATCCACTCGAAGACAAAGTCATGTCCTGCTAGACCAGGTTTCCCTTTGAAGCATGAGCAGACTTTCCTCTTTATAGAGTTGACACTGCTGAAGTCCCATTAGTGGATCTCTAAGACCTCCCTGTGCAGGAAGACTGGTGACTCATATTTGCAGGACATTTAGATAATTATCATTATTTGATCCATTGGATCACTTTCTGCAATACTCTATTCTTAGTATGACTTCACTTGATCTTGCATATAGTTGTAGTTGCATAAACTGTCCTAATCTCAGGACATCTGGGGTGAGGGGCTGGGATCCAAATTTAGTGGCAATTAGTAGCATTACAACTGGAGAAGTGAACATATATTTTAAGACTAACCAGAACTGCTCAAAAAATTGAAATGAAAAATCTAAAAGGAGAGCTGGAGAGATGGCTCAGCAGTTAAGAGCACCAACTTTCTTGTAGAGAGGATCTGGGTTCTATTCCAGGACCCACAATGGTGGCTAACAACTGTCCATAACTCCAGTTCCAAGGGGTCTGGTGCCTTCTTCTGATATCCACAGGCATCACATGACATGGGTGCACTTGATACATCAGACACTACACTCCATCACCTAAAAATATAAATAATGTTAAAAAGAAAAAAATCTGAAAGGAAAACATCCACAGGATGTTTTGAAAGTTCCAAAATAAAATGAGATCTAGAAGGTATGAGTATTTGTAGAACTGTTTGTGTCTGAAAAAGTACCTGAAAAAGCCTTAACTGTCATCTGTAGCTTATTCCAATGCTCTGTCTGCACAAGTAGAAACCAAAAGCTGAGATGTAGTTAGTTGCCCGAATGACCATAAACCATTTCAAATATACCCATAAAGTACCTTCATAAGTTCGGGAATATTTATTGCTTTAAAATAGTATACATAAAATCTTTATAATTATTAGCCATCTAATATTACAGAATGGAGTTCAATTCTTACATGTGGTAAGGTACTGAAAACAATTATTCTATTGTACTAACTATAGGAGGAAACAGGAACATGAAAGCAAGGAAATTGGAGGAGAGAAGCATATCTTCTTTCCAGAATACTACTTTAAAAAATACTTTAAAAAATAATAAAGCTGGGGCTGCAGAGAAGCTCAGTGGTTAAGGGCACTGGCTGCTCCTGCAGAAATCCTGAGTTCAGTCCCCAGCAACCACATGGTGGCTAACAACCATACCAACTGCGGTTCCAGGGATATGATGCTTGTACTCCTAGTAAAAAGTAGGCAGAGATGAGTGGATGCTTGCAGTGCGTGGTCCTTGGACCGTAGCCAACTGGGTAAATTGTGGGCAAGTGAGATACCCTATGGAACAGATACAGGTAAATGGCTCCTGTGGATGAACAATCTGGGATTGTCCTCTGACCTTCATGCACCACACACACAACACACACACACACACACACACCACACGTGCACAAACACAAACAAACACGTGCACACTGCAGGTGCACACATGTATAACTGCACACATAAAAGCATAATAATTTTACCAGATTCGAGTACACATTTGACAAATATCCAACCATTTTCAATACTAAGAATTGAATATAAATTCCTTAACTCTTAATGGGCATCAAGAGCAGACTATGACATCTCCTCTTACCAATACCACCAAGTGTACTATAGATTTTAACAAAGGAAATTATATATGAGAAAGAAATGATTGGCACTTAGAAAATAGACGCAGGAAATTTGGCAAAGAATGACCTGCTGGAGTTTGGCCCTTAGCAGAAATGCCACACAAAGTGTCCATGCATGGAAAATAACCCTCAGGAGCAAGGAAACCAGGCCAGACATTATAGCACTGGAATGTAGCACATAAATAAGAAAAATCACATTGCAAATGGTATGATGGAGATATTTTCCTTTGTGTATCGCTCATTCTACAAGCCCTGGCACCATAGCATGAAGAAAGAAACCAACTTCTTGAGAAAGCTGAGGGAAGGGACTATCAGTCTTTACTCATAAGCCAGTATAGGGATGGACCAGGTCAAATTCCACACTGGGCCTACCTCATGGACTCAGAATCTAAGCTTCTACCTGCACACTGAGCCCACAGGATCATATCACATCAAGCTTCATCCTGCACTTTGAGGCTCCCGGCTTGCCCTGTCGATTGGTCCCTGGGTATCCCTACTTCCTGGGAAACTCCAGCATCCCTAGGCTCAGGACACCATAATTCCCAGCTACTAGGTCATTCCCAATGTTAGGACAGTATACATGTTGATCTCCTGCAGAGCCAGACCAGTCTTAGAGGCCCCAGGCTTCTGGATACACCCATTACAGAGTGGGTAATGGGACTGTAAAGGCCTGCCTTAGAACCAGGCTCCTCCTCAAACTGGAGTTCATCAGGCCAACACACCCATGCACCTACCTTCCAGTCCAGATCCTGTGGATATAAGCTTTAGCTCAACACAACACCAAATCAGTCCTGTGGCCCTAGGTCCAAGCTCATCTCAGGTATCAGTTTACACAGAACCATGGCTCAGGCCCACTCCAATTCAGGTTCATGTCCCTGACCTCAGACACAAACATGATAAATTATATCGACATGTATTTTTATTTATTATTTCTATTATGTATGAGTGTACTGCTGTAATGTAAGTGCACTCATGTCATGCAATCCCAAGAGGCCAAAAAGAAGAATGCAGGTTACCCTGAAAATGGGGTTATAGGTGGTTGTTAGCCACCATGTGGGTTCTAGGAATTGAACTCAGGTCCTCTACAAGGCAGCCTACTGCTAAACTGTGAGCCATTGCTCCAGCCCCATCACACATTAAATCTTATTAACAGCTGTTAAGAATGCAGCTATGAACTTGCCACCTAACTCACTCATACCATGCCTATATATATCCACAAGACGCATCTGTACCCCAGAGATTAGTGTTGCCAGCCATTTTTTGCAGCTCTCTTCACAATAGTGATGGTGGAACCAACCCAATTGCCCCTCAACCGACGAGTGATAAAGAAATATGGTACATATACACAAAGAGAGTCTTATGTCTGGGTAAAGAAAGATGACTCATGAACTTGCAGGTAAATGGGTGGAAGTAGAAGATTATGTTGAGGAAGTATCACAGTCCCAAGAAAAACAAATGACAATGGTATCCCTCATCTGTGGATGCTAGCACCAAGTACCTAGTTCTAAGTCAAACTGAACATGTATGTTATGTTCCTCGTGATATGAAAACAACTGTGCTCTTTTATTGTGAATCCCTTAGTGTTCTAGAATTAAGTACCTCTTATTTTCAGTCTTAGGCAGTTTTGGTATATCGGTGGAAGGTATGTATGAACAAAATCAAAAGAATGGGAAAAAACTAGTTGTCATGACATCATGTCTAACCACAGTTATATCTTATGGGAGTGTTTTTTATATTTCTTATACAAGCTACTTGAGCTTTTGTCCAAACCTTTTCTAAAAATATTAGACAGTAGTTAAAAAATCAGGCGGTGTAACTTAGCCTTATGGGTGCTTAACGAACATACTTAAGGCCCATGCCAATTTGGCCGAGGGACTTAAGGGATAAGTTTGTTCCTTGCTCTCAAACGAGGTCAAACTAAGTCTAGGTGACTATGCAGGGGGGCATCTCCTGAAATGTCCTGCAAATTTGAGTCACCATTTTCCTGCCAGGGAGGTCTTAGAGATCCACTAATGGGACTTCAGCCAGTGTCCACTCTATAAAGAGGAAAAGTCTGCCATGCTTCAAATGGAACCTGGTCTAGCAGACATGATTTTGTCTTCAAGTGGATAGAACTGGTAAATGAAAAACCAAAAGGAACCAGGGGATCCCCCCCCCCAAACACCCCTGAGGACCAGATCCTCATCTGACCTTGAGAAAACAAAAACCCCCATTAATGTGGGCTAAAAGTGTGGCCTTAAGCATCCAAAAGGAAAGTATAACCAGAAATAAATAATTAGTATGGCCTGAGAAATTGCACTTCAAGTATAAAACTTGAGATCTTAATAAGACAAAAAGTAAAAAAATAAAAATTTTTTTTTTTTTTTTTGTGTAATCTGTGTGTTCTGGTCAGCTGGGGCTGAAGAATCAGCTGTAAGTAACAAGAGACCAGAACCTGAAGTGAAAGCTTTGTTGTACTGGGACAATTGATGCTGGTTAGCTGGGGCTGAAAAATCAGCTGTAAGTAACAAGAGACCAGCATCACTGTGGTGAAGTCTTCTGGGAAGAATATCTTCAGGGTCAGCACACAGAAGCTGTGGTCCAGAAGGGGTCTGAGCCTCCATGTCAAGCCACTAGCAGGACTTGGTAGTGTGTAAGAGTCTCCTATATGGTTCTGGTGTTGAAATTTGAGGGGGTCACAGAGAGCTGCCGAGGCTTGGCACTGTGAGAGGTCAGGAAAGACCATTGGTGGAAGTGCACCTCAGTTGCAGTGAAGACCCCAGGATTTCAGGGGTCATGGAGAGAAGCTGAGGCTTTGCACCAGGTGAGATCAGAAGAGACCATTGGTGAATGTGTTGCCTCAGTTTCAGTGGCGATCCCAGCATTTTGGAGATGCCAGGACCATGGGACGACCACCAAGAGCAGCGGCAGGTGTGGAATGGAGCCAGCCTGGTCCTGCGAGATGAGCTGTGTGTGCCATAGATGGCAGAGTCAGAGAGGGGGAGCTGCTGAAACCCTTTGGAGCCCAGAAGATCGTGAGTCTCAGGTCTCCAGCCTTGAGCTATTTCGCTGGAATTAGGTTTTGTTTCAGAGTGCCTGATTCTTCCCTTTGAAATAAGACAGTACTTGTTTTGGATTTTACAGCAGCCCACAGTTAAGAGACTTTTAACGGACTGTGAACTTTTAAGTGTTTGGACATTTTAAGGACTGTGGGGCTTTTAAGGTTGTACTGTCATAGGTTGTGATTAATGTTATCATCATACTTTGGGGATAAGAACTGGAAAGGAGGTAGTTTAATAGTTATGTGTATTGTGTGTCAAGTTGACAAGGGGTCAATTGTGCTGGATAGCTTTAGTGTCAACTTGACACCCCTGGGTTGAGAGAGCCTCAATTTTGGAATTAGCTCCATTGGATTGGCATGTGGCCACATCTGTGGAGTATTGTCTTGATGGTCGAGCAGTGTGGGAGGGCCCGGCCCACAATGAATAGTGCCACCCTGAGTTACTGCCTTGGACTCCCCAAGTGATGAACTCTGACCTGGGAGATGTAAGCTGAATAAACCCTTTCCTCCCCAAGTTGAAGTCGGTCAGAGTGTTTTGTCACAGCAATGGAAGAAAAACTAGGACACTGAGTAATCATATATCTCCCAACAAAGAGAAGTCTTGGGGCCAGATGACTTCACTGGTGGATTTTACTAAAAATGTAAGCAAGAACCAACATCAATACTTCTCAAATTCTTCTAGAAGTTAGAAAGTATGGAACACATGCTAATTTATTTTAGGAAGCACAAGTTAACTGGGGACAGATAAAGACATCGGAAAAGAAAATACTTTACAAATGCAGATGGAAAAATCCTTAGCATATAGTAAGAAATGTATGCATTTGTATCAAGACTAACAAAAGTACCAACAAGATTCATTACATAAAAATCAATCATTATTAAGCTGGGTGCGGTGGCTCATGCCTTTAATCTTAGCACTCGGGAGGCAGAGGCAGGTGGATTTCTGTGAGTTCCAGGCCAGCCTGGTCTACAGAGTGAGTTCCAGGCCAGCTGGGGCTCCAGGGAGACCCTGGTTCAAAAAGACAAAAAAAAAAAAATCAATCATTAAAATACACACAAAAATAGAACAAAAGTAAAAAGCCGCATTGCTTTCCACTTAAATGAAGAAAAGAACTGGACAATATCAAACAAGTTTTCTGGTTGAAATTGAGTAAAATACTCAACCAAGTAGGAATGAAGAGAACTTCATTTCACAAAGGACAGTGTGAGAACACCACAGGTAATTTAATACTCAATGCTGAAAGACAGATGTTTTCTTTTAAATGAGAATAAACAAGAAGCTCCACTTTCACCTTTCTGTTTAAAATTGTACTGAACACTCTAGCTGGGACAAATAGGCAAAAAATAAAATAAAAACAAACAATACACATTCAAATTTTAAAGGGAAAAACATTATCTCTAATCACAGATAGCAGGAATATTAAATATATGAGATTCTAAACAAAAGAATAAATAACTACTGCCAAAAACATGTGAAAATGTTCAGCATTGCTTTCTATCATGTACATGCAAATCAAAATTATATTGAATTTGATTTGTGCCTCATTCCAGTAAGAATGTTTTTCATCATAAAAGAAGCCTAATCTCTTCTATGTACTACTAAAGAGGACAGGCACAATGGAAGATAAGAGGAGATAATCGAGTGTAGTGTGGGGGCATGATTTTTAGCAAAGTAAAACTATATACATATATGAAGATAGTGTTATGAAATCCATAAATCTGTGTGCTAATAATGATCAATGGATATTGTGTGTGGACAAAAGGTTCCACTGTGCTACTGCACAATAGGGTTATTATAAAAAAGAATACCATACTGTTTACTTAAAAAATTATGAGACAATATTTTGAATCTATTTGTCAGAAAAATTGATCAAATATTGAAGAATTTGACATGCTTACCTGACTGAAACATTACAGAAAGTACATATGTACCAGACATTGCATAGTACCTTATTAATACTTATATATTTTATGTTTTGTGTAAGATAAAATGAATTTTAATTTTTAGAAAGAGGAATAGCTGTCTGTGTTCTGACTCCCACAATAAAAAAAACAAAACCCTAAGCCTGTTACTCCATTTGCAAACTCAGAGCAAAATAGTCCATAATTACAAACTTGACCTTGGCCCACCGATGCTCTTATTTGAACAGTGGCCCACCTTGAATGAGGTGGCCTCCAACCAGAGTCATCAGCACCCATTCACTCTGCAATGTTGGAGACCTTCCTTGTTAGGGTTACCCAGATGCTACTTACTTAGAGAATTTGTTACCCCTCTTATCCCTCCTACCATGACCACCTTACAGTAAGACTCAGCCTTATGTGCCTTAAGTGGCAGAGTTGGTGGAGGTGGAGACCCAGACCTGAACAATGAATCCGCTGCCTTAGATGTGAGTATTAAATAGGTCATTTGGATTTCAGACGTCCAAATTGCCCTTTGAAGGTTTGTTTATTTGTTTGTTTGTTTATGCTGTTTGTCAACCGCCTTAAGACTGTTTAAATTTCATAGACAAACACAAGTCAATAAATTTTTGAGGTAAGGTAAAAAATGGTTAGAAAAAAATTAATGCAAAATTTCTTAGTGAATAAAGGTGTAGCTGTTAGATAAAATATCCAAATTCACATGCTGGTATTTTAAAAACTGCTCTCATGAAAAACCATGTCATGTTAATAGGTAAATGTTGAGTTTTGAGAACACTGGACATTTTTGTGTGAACCAAAATTATTTACTTGGTAACTTATTCAGCTTGGCATGTGCTTTTGATCTGATGGGATCAATAGCATGGAATAAAATTTGGGGGAAACTTTAGGTCCTTTAAAAAGTATTAATAATCATTAACTACATCTATGATAAAAGTGTTTATTTTCATTTACTTACAAAATACTACACTTGGCAAAAGTCATAAACAAAGTGTTAACACCCCATGGATGTAATGGATTAAGAGAATGGACATTTGGTAAAAATCACTTGGTAAGGACTATAAACAATATTTTTGCACTTAAAGTAAAACATACTTTTTGTTTTCTTTAAATGTGTCACAGATCTAGTCTTTAGTTTATTGTATGTTTATTGTGACTTGCTGTTGGTACATTAGCTTCTAAACTCTGCTATATATCTGTTATACCAGGCACATGTTACTTTTAAAATTTTTAAAGAAAAATTAGGTTTCATTTCTGGGGACCACATGAGAAAAGTCCAAACGAAACCAATTCTGGTGAGCTTGATTTAAACATTTCCTGCCTTCTGTAGATATGCGTTAATGCCCTCCCCTCCCTTTCCTTCTCAAAGCTGTAATTCAAAATCTGGGGACAAGTCACATGACAATCATTTAAGATAGTCCTAGAAGGTATTGTTTTTAGTCTCTTTATTATCTTGGGTTTGTTCCCTGGCCTATGTTAAAGAACAAATTGTGTGTTTACTGGAAAGGTTTAATGCCAACTTGACACATCTGAGCTAAGAAACCTCAATAATTACCTTCATTGGACTGGTCTGAGCGCATTGTGGGCAATGCCATCCTTGGACAGATCTTTCTATAGTGTATACAATAGGTTAAACATGAGCCAGCAACACAAGCCAGTAAGCAACATCCCTTCCTAGCCTTTGCTGCAGTTACTACCTTCAGGGTCCTGTCATGAGCTTTCACTATTAGTCAGAACGTTTTGCAACAGCAATTAAGAATTCATAAAAATTATTTAAGTCAATGTTCAAGGTTTATTTATGTGTTATATAGGAAAGCATTCAATTGACCCTCTTGGAGGCTTAACAACCATACTTAAAGCTCTGATCTGATATGGCAAGAGGGATTTACAGGGCCAATCTTTTGGCACTTACCCTCTAAGGTTGACTTAAGTCCTAGGGTCCTGCATGAGCACCTCCCTACATGTCCTATGGCAGTGAGTCACCAGTTATCCTGAGCCAGGGAGGTCTTTGAGTTTCACTTTAGAAGATTTTGTCTGGCCAGTGTGCAGTCAAGGGAGGAAAGTCAGTATAGAGGAGAAACTCCTCATGCTTCAAAGGGAAGCTCTGGTCAAGCAAGACCTCACTTTATCCTCACATAGAACTGTTAAAAAGAGCACAAGTCCTCAATGATCCTTAAGGACCAGAATCTCAACTGACCTTAACACCAAAACTAATTTAATGTGTGGTTTTAAACACCCCAACAGGAAACTATGATCAAAGAAATACCGAAGAAATAGGTGAAAGATCTACTCTGCCATGCTAGAAAATAACTCAGAACTAGGTCATGGTTAAGCTGGTGCTCATTTAAGGCCATTTAAAAACTTGTTAAATTAAATTCAACCTAAAGCATGCTTTTCTAAATTTGATACATGGGTACCACAAAACATCTTTAAACGAGTTGTGCACTACTGAGCAATTAATAAGTCCTAGGCATTTCAAGGTCAATCAATCAATTAAGGATTGTAAACTACTCTAAAATTAATAAAAAATAATCCTAATCAATCTTGGAGCCTTTTAGACTTGATTTTACCATTTTTAAAATTCACAGGCCCCTTGATGACGTGGTTTTGTAATCCATCACTGAGCAAAAATAACAAGTCATCTTAATACCATAATATTTCAGAAAGACAACTTTGTATGAAGATTTTGAGGCAAACTTGGTCTAAGAAAAATTAAAACTAATTAGTGTTCTTTAACAACTATTTGTCATTTTTAGGTTTTGGTTAAAAAATAATTTGTGTGATTTTTCTATTCACATAGATTTAGTAAAAGCTAACTCTAAAACCAAAATTGATTTTTCCCTAACTCAGGTCTGCCAGTATATTTAAATGGCTGATAAATTAATTGATTTATGAGGCATAGATATAAATTTGCACAAGTAGTAGTTCAAAGTTTTATTAAGTATGTACTGTCATCTCCTGGATGTGATACACCAAAACTCAATAGGATCTGTAGAACCCATTCTGTAAAATTTATACCTTAAAGTTATACTTCTAAAAATCATAATATATATAAATGTTAAAATTAGATATGTATAAACGTTGTTTCTACAGAATCTAGTCTTAATCAGGTAACATAAATATCATAATGTATGTTTAATCAAGGTTCTTCTAACTTATATTTACTAATGTTCAAAATCTATTCACACATTGTTTAGTGGTAATCTAAATTATTTATGTTGTTTAAAAATCAGTCACACTTAAATGTATGTAAACTACAACTTACTTTTACTTCCAATCCATGCTAAATTTCCAGGTAACAGCCTTGACATTAATGTATATCCAATGTCTTTTATAATGCTATCTATAACATCCTTTTTATCTACAAGATAATTTAGCTTTAAAAGACAGTATTTCATCTCTTCATCAACAATAAACCTCAGGACATTGGTTCCTGTATGGGTATGTATGTGATACTATGGTGTTCAGAAAAAATATATATTCCCCTAAAATAAGGTAAAATTAATGTAATGCCCTCCAAAAGACAGCTTAACTTCTTTCTTACATTAAGAGACATAAAATCTCTTGGAAAGATATTCCATTCCTCAAAAACATCTATTAAATATGTATCAAGGCCAGGCACTATACTGGCTGGGATTTCTGCAACAGCCAATTACATCAGTAAAAAAAATACTACAGCTGTCTTTTATTAAATTAAAAATCAGGCCTAATAAATCTACCAGGGCTAAAAGAGAGCCACGGACAATTTCAAGTACTAAATTAATGTATTATTTTACTTTTCAAACTTAAAATTCAAGGGGTAGTCTATGCTATTTTTAAAACAACTTTAATAAGCCTTCATCCATTTATCTACTGAAATGATAAATGAGGTATTTCCTACCTACAGTAATATAAAAAAAAATGGTATCTCTAACCACCTGTGCTAGGCCAGCAGCACAACCTGGTATAATAAATAATGTTTACTTAACTGCCTATGGTCCTACTATTCATATTCCATCAATAAAATTGCAAAGGCACCCCTGAAAGCCAAGATTCCAGCTCTATGATGAGCCATCTGCCGCTGCTTTTTTACTTCACCTCCAGGCATCGTCCACACCTCCGAGAAACTAAAAGCCAGAGCTGAGTAGCCAGCCTCCTGCTGAAAAAAGACTGAGACAACCTGGGTGCTATCTTCAACAACATAAATAGCTTACTCCGCTTTCTCACCTGCCCCTGCCCAAAAGCCTGGAGACTGCTGGCTAAAGAAAAAACCTACAGGAGACAATTGTGACTGAACTTTGTTCCATCAATGTAGTCACATGCACAAATCTCTCCAGCCAGGCTTGGGACTTTGGGGGTACAAGTACAAAACACCATCTATGTCTTTGTATGTCTTTATGTATAGGACAAGCAATGTTATGTTTAGAGACAATGTCATTCGCATACCTGTATGTCTTTGTATGATTTTATGTGTAGGATAAGCAATGTTATTTAAAGACTATGCCACTCACATACCTGCATGTTTTAATGGGAGAAAAAGTACTACTTTTACTTTGTCATTTTTAGAGTTGCACCACTTAAGGACAAAGTTACATACTCAGTGGGTCACTTTGCATCTCTTCTGGTCAGTTTGTGATGCACTGGCATCAGTTTCTTTGTTTAATCAATAAGTGTAAATGCACTTGAGAGTTGTAGCAACTGGCGTATAGCCTTTTGCTGCCTCTGTGTTCAGAGAAAGTTCCTTTTAACAAAAGCTCTGTTACCTGCAACCTAAGTTCCCCTAGGCCAACAGCATGATTCTTTTTGTTAAAACTAATTCTCACCTCAGAAAGTTGACTTTCTGGTTTGTCAAAAGCCAGTTTGGGATTACAGCCCAAATGCCTTTAGTCCAGTATCAGTTCATCCCAAAATATCTCCTAGAGGACTATGACATTACTGCTCCATTTTAATTAAGAAACAAAGGAGGGGCTCCATTTTAATTAAAAATAAAGGAAGAGCCTAGCGACTGTCGGCCTGCAGGCAGGAGACAGCCTTGAAGCTTACAGTCCTGTGGAATGGCCAAGCCTGGTTCTCGAAGGGAAGACGATCATTTGGATTTTGGCCCCATGTGACTAAAGGACCATCAGATGATTAGAAACTCCAGCAGAAGTTCACCTACAGCACTGTGGGTGACCTGTTACCTACAGGATTATGGGTGGGCAGTCACTTACAGGACTATGAATGAGGGGTTCCTTATGGGACTAAAGGTGAGGTATTACTTACAGGACTATGGGGAGGGCTCCAGTTCAGGACTATGTGTGTGTGTTCGCATACAGGACTACGGGTGAGGGCTCACCTTCAGGACTATGGGTGAATGGTCATGTTCAGGACTGTGGGTGAGGGGTTATGTACAGGATTATCGGTTAGGGGTTACCTACAGAACTATAGGTGAGGGGTTACATACAGGACGATCAGTGAGGCATTACTTACTGGACTATGTTTTTTTTTTATTTTTATTTTTTAATTTTATTCATTTCTGTATGTGTATCAATGTACTGTCTGCATTCAGGTTTGTGCACCCGTGTCATGCAATGCTGCGGAGGTCAGAAGAGGGTCTCAGATTCCCCTGGAACTGGAGTTCTCCTGGAATTGGAGTTTCAGACGGTTCTCGGCCGCCATGTGGGTGCTGGGGATCGAACCCGGGTCCTCTGTAAGAGCGGTCGGCGCTCTTAACCGCTAGGCCACCTCTCCAGCCCCTTACTGGACTATGTTTAGGGCTCACCTGCAGGACTATGGTCAGGGGTTACCTACAGAACTATGGGTGAGGGGTCACCTTCAGGATTATGGGTGCATTCTTCTGCAGGACTGTGGTTGAGGGTTTATTTATAGGGGTATAGATAAGGGGTTACCTATAGTGCTATGGTTGTGGGATTACCTATAAATCTATGGGTGAGATGTTACATAAAGGACTGTGGTTGAGTGGGTACGTGGAAGACTATGGGTGAGGGGTCGGCTATAGGTCCATGTGTGAGGGGTCATCTGCAGGACTCTGGGTGACGGGTCACCTATAGGATTATGAGTGAGGGGTTAGCTACAGGAGTATAGGCAAGGGGTTAAATACAGGAATGTGGGTGAGGGGTTACCTATAGGACTGTGAGTGAGGAGTAAGTTATAGGGAAATGGGTGTGAAGTTACCTACAGGTCTATGGGTAAGGAAGGGGTTACCTTCAGGACTGCAGTTTGCAACTCACCCTCAGGACTATGGGTTGAGGTTCCCTATAGGACTATGGGTGAGGGGTTACCTACTGGACAATGGGTGAGGGGTTACTTATAGGACTATGGGTGAGGTGTGGTTACCTACAGGACTATCTCTGAGAGGTTACCTATAGTACTGTGGGTGAGGGGTCACCTAAAAGACTATCAGTGAGGGGTCACCTTCAGGACTATGGGTGTGTTCATCTACAGGAAATGGTTTAGGGATCTCCTACAGGAATATGGGTGAGGCGGTATGTACAGGACTGTGGGTGAGAGGTCACCTATAGTATAATGATTAAGGGCCACCTACCATACTATGTGTGAGGGATCACCTGGAGGACTAGGGGTGACGGGGTCACATACAGGAATATGAGTAAGGGGTTAGTTAAAGGTGTATAGCTGAGGGGTTAACTACAGGAATATGGCTTTGGGGTCACTTATAGGACTGTGGGTGAGGGTCAGCTACAAGACAATGGCTGAGAAGTTACCTACAGTATTACAGTTGTGGGGTTTCCTACCTGACTAATGCTGAGGGGTCAGCTACAACATGATGGCTTAGGGATTATTTGCAGGTCTACGGGTGGGGGCTTGCCTTCATGATTACAGGTGATTGTTTACCTACTGGACTACGAGTGAGTGGAAACCTGCAGGACTATGTGTGTATGGGCAAGGAGTTACCTATAGGACTATGCCTGAGGCATTACATTCAATACTATGGGTGAGGGGTCACCTTCAAGACTATAGGTAGGGGTCACCTACAGGACAGTGGATGTGGGGTCACTTACAGGACTATGGGTGAGGGGTCACCTGCAGGACTATGAGTGGGGTTGACTTACAGGACTGTGGATGAGGAGTCACCTACAGGACTATGGTAGAGGGGTCACCTGCAGGACTATAGGTGAGGGGTTACCTTCAGGACTATGGGTTGGGGCTATCTTTAAGGACTATGGTGAGGGCTCACCTACAGAAATATGGGTCTATGTGTGGGGAGTTAGCTATAGAACTATGGGTGAGGGGTTACCTACAGGAGTATGGGTGAGAGGTTACCTACAGGACTATGGATGAGGAGTTAACTAGGGGACTGTGGGTGAAGGGTCACCTACAAGAGTATGGGTGAGGGGTTACCTACAGGTTTATGGGTGGGGATTAACTACAAGAATGTGAGTGAGTGGTTACTTACAGGACTGTGAGTGAGGGGATACATACAGGACTCTGGGTGACAGGTTACTTACAGTAGTACGGGAGTTATTTCGTATAGGAGTATGGGGGAGTTGTTACTGGAGTATGAATGAGGGGTTACCCGCACGAGTATAGGAGAGGTTTTGTTTACAGGAACAGATATTATTTGAGCAGCTGCATCACCAGAAGTCCACTGCAGCATGGTTGACAGCTCCTGAAATGATGAACTCGCTGTGTAAGTTGCAGGTAGCTCAACAGGTTGGAGAGCATCTGTTCCAGAGAGCTGTCCTGGTCCAAGTATATCTCTTAGAGGCCCTTTCTACTTGTCTAAACATGTGGTGGGAGTGGCCTAGTGCATCCTGTCATGGGCTTTCTGAAACGTGTTTACTTCCTGAATCTTTTTGTAAAAATGAAAGTTGTTTTGTGATATCTTTTTTTTAATATTATTTTTACTTTATGTGTACAAAGGTATCTGTTTGCATGTGGGTATGTCCACCTTTGTGGTGTAATGCGCACAGAGGTCATAAGAGGGTGTCAGATTGCCTGGAACTGGACTTACAGATGGTTGTTAGCCACCATGTGAGTGCTGGGAATCGAACCTGGGCCCTTTGCAAGAACAATCAGTGCTCTTAAACGCCGAGCCATCTATCTCTCCAGCCCCTACTTCCTGAGTCTTAACAAGTCTCCCTTTAGAACATCTGAGCCTTAAAGAACTTCCTTGCAGAATGGAATGGGTTTTTTTTAATATATTTTATTTTTATTTTATATGTACTGATGTACTGCCTGCATGCATGTAAGTGCACCTGTGTTGTGCAGTGCCTGTGGACATCAGAAGATGGTATCATATTCTCCTAGAACTGAAGTTATGGACTGTTGTTAGCCACCATGTGGGTGCTGGGAATAGAGCACAAGTCATCTGAAACACCAGCCATTGTCTAGCCCCAGGATGGAATATTTTATTTTGGAGGAAATTTGTATACAACTACCTCTCTTTCCCCCCTAAACTCCCAAATACCTCTTATTCCCTTTATCAGAAAACTTAAATTCATTTACCCAAGAGTTTTGGGTACTTATTGACCTTTCCTGTTTTTTAAGCTTTGTTATTAATTCTCCTAGTACTGACAAGCGAGCCCATGTACTAGTGCTAGGGAGATGGTTCAGTTGATGAAGCACTTGTCATACATGCACGAGGACCTAAGTATGGGGTCCCCAGTTCTCACTGGTAAACAAGGCAGGTGTGGTGGCAAGTGCCTGTAATCTCAGCACCAGAAAAACAGAAACAGAAGATCCCAGGAATTCCCTAGCCAGCTTGTCTTCCTGAATTGGATTCCAAAAATTAAGTGGAGAGTGATAGCAGAAGAGACTGGAGCGTGATACCAAAGAGACTGGACATTGACCTCTGGTCCCCACAAGCAACAGCACATATATGTGCAGGCATTCCTCCTAACCCCTACAGGCACATATGTGCAAGTGCACCCATGTGTGGATGCATACCCCTTAACACATTCATATGCATACATGAAACACCGACAGACACAGACAGACAGACAGACCCCCACACACACATTTTTTAAAAGAATGCTTTTATCTAGTAAAGGTTGCTTGGGCAAGTCACTCGATCTCCTCGTCCCTCTGTAAACAGTGATTATACTTGCCTTTGATATAATAAGTGCTTTTCTTGCTCCCTGGCCTTGGAGTCCTGGTTAATAAATAGCCTCAGTTCGTTACCCACCTACATGAACTTGTGCAAATTATCTTAACTTTTTGTCATTAATTTCCTTATCTGCAGGATGGAGTAGCATCTTCTAAGGTACTAGCATGGGAAATAGAGCTTTAAACAAATCTTTTCAATTTTTTGTATTCTTATCTTTTTTAGGTCCTTCCCGAAGCCCAATCTCCCAGTGTGTCCTGTTGGGGACTGCACAGTTCCTACTGTAAAATCAAAGATCTGACATAAGTTGAAGTGTGCTTTAAATTCTAAGGTAATAAATGTAGACTGGGACAAAAAAAAAATAATAAGCCGGGCGTGGTGGCACATGCCTTTAATCTGAGCACTTGGGAGGCAGAGGCAGGTGGATCTTTGTGAGTTCAAGGCCAGCTTGGTCTACAGAGCGAGTTCCAGGCCAGCTCGGGCTACATGGAGACCCTGTCTCGAAAAGACAAAAAAAAAATGTAGACTGGGCTATTTGAAATTGTAGATTGGATCTGAAAACAAACTATAACCATACTTAGTGGAACAAAGAATAAAAAGATAGTATAATCCTAGAAAGGGCTGAAAGATGTCACAGATCTCTGTTCATACCCTTTCCACCTTCCCCAGTTTGGTATGTGTTATTTCTGCTAGACAAGTATGTGACAGGTTGAATCACTTGGAAGTTTTGTGTCACTTGCCCTCTTGGGTACCAGAAGAGGAATCCCTTTACTTTTCCTATCACATCCCTCATATCTCCCTTTGAGTTTTCTTTCAGCTTAGTCTTCTACTCCATCCAGCTCGATAATCATTTCATCTCCATCAAGGTCCCATCCTTTACCTCAGTTATTCTAAAAGTGCCCAAAGAATGTCTTTTATTTGCCCATTTCACACACTTACAGCTACCCTCCTCCCCAGGATTCCCACCCCTTCGCCACAGACATTATTTTCTGCCCTTTTTTTCTCCTCCCATTCCTAAGGAAGAATCAGTGTTTCCAAACTCAAGTGAGTAAATTAATTTTATTTTGGTGAACAGAACAGCTAATGGATTTATTTTCAAAACACCTGCATACGTAAAGAAGAGTTTTTCACTCTAGTCTATACCCCATACCACACTAGGTCCTATTTCCTGATCCAGAGTTCTACCTTCCTGCAGAAAACCTTGTTTACTAGATATATTTCCAATAAATTTTCTTCCTAAGAGTAAAACATAAATGTATAAAATTTGTAAATGTTGGGGGCCGGAGAGATGGCCTAGTGGTTAAGAGTGCCGACTGCTCATACAGAGGACCCGGGTTCAATCCCCAGCACCCACATGGCGGCTGAGAACCATCTTGAGAAACTCCAATTCCAGGAGAACTCCAATTCCAGGGGAATCCGACACCCACTTCTGATCTCCAGGGCATTTCACAACACGGATGCACAAACCTACATGCAAACAGTACATTCATACACATACAGAAATAAATGAAAAAAAAAACATTTAAAAATGTATTCCTTCCTATCACGACCTAGATTCCTTGATGAGTTTCCGTTGTTTCTCAATGCTGGCAGTTTAGTTTTTACCACAAATGTGCTTGAAGAGTCAAAGTAAATGCTAGACTTTCAGTGGAGCGTTTTTTCATCCTGCCTCAGCCTCTGTGATCTTGTCTTTTGCTTCTTTTCTTAGTCAAACTACTAAGTGCCTCATTGCCTGTAATCTTCCAAGCTTGGGTTGCCTAGTGGACATGTGTAGTATCCAGAGGCAGTTTCAGTTGTCATAACTGAGGGGGTAGGAGGTGGGATGTGCACACAAGTTCCAAGTAAAGGCTAGGGGTTCTGCTGAACAGTCTATAGTGCACAGGAATCACCTGAATCCAGGTTTCAGGTGCACTGAGGTTAGGAAACCCTGAAGTTGAAGGAGATAGATAAGCCCAAAGTCTGTTGAGGAACTGTACCTTTGGAATCTGGCCCCTAGTCCTGATGGTGACTGCACCCTCACCAATAGCAGACACCCCAAAGTCACAGTGCCAGTGGAAAGTGTTCCACTGCCACAACTGCTCCTGATTCTCCAGGTCCAAAGTCCATAGGATGACCAAGGATCTCCAGTTGTGTCTAAGTCTGGTCTAGGTGAAGTTCTTCCCCATCCTTTCACCTGAGGACTAAAACACATACATAGTTACTCCCAGAACATAGTCACTAGAAGGAGTAAAGCAGACCATTGTCCTTTCTATTTCCTTGCTCCAACCGCTGCCTTTACCACGCCCCTCCAACTGGGGTAGGAATCTTTTCTATTTTACATTTCTGAACACACTCAGAGCTTTAAATCCACATTCTCCTTATAGCATGGTGATGAACTGGTAGAGAGAATACTACCATATGCCACATGCTTTGGCCTGTCATATAGATTAGCCAACCATCTGGTCATTCTCACTTGCTGACTCACCTTGTGACAGTGGAAGGAGTTGCCTGTTCTGTCCTGACTGTCTCTGGTTTTGTCCATGGCAGAATAGGGAAGGTTCCAGGCAAAAGTTTGTATAATCATAGCAGTCCACACTTGCTCCTGATGCTATCATCCTCTGTATAGTTCTTCAGAATTCTCATAGGGGTGATAAAATCTCTGCCATGTTAATGAAGAGTCGAGCATAAACCTGGCATTAACTCATCCCAGACTTCACTTGACCATTTTATTTCTTGTGGTGTAACTCAGGACATGAGCTTCCTATCTAGGTCATTCCCAGGAATACCCATCCCAGATATGACTTCATTTTTAAATGTAATATAATTTCCTTAAAACATAAAACTCATACCCAATACATTCCCAGGGATGCTTGGGGGATAAAGGAGTCCCTACTGTTTGCTGGTTGCAAATTCAAGTGCCCTGCCACTTCCAATAGTTTCTTTGATGGTGTGCTATTTAAAACTGGGTTTCTGAGTCAGGAATGAATATATGCAAGCAATCTCTACACTCGGGAAGTAGCAGTAGGAGGGTCTGGAGTTGAAGGACATTCTCAGCTCCATAGTGCCTTTGAGGCCAGCCTGGGCTACATAAGATGACCTTGTCTCAAAAACATTAAAATGAATAAAAGGAGGAAAATACTAGGTTCCTTGTGCCACATGGCTCAATCTAGATGGTCAGAACAGGAACCCACTTGTTAACTTGTTAAAGAACAGGGGATTTGGGTAAAATGAGTCTTTGGGTAACAAGGGAGCTGAGTTCTCTGGAGTCACCTGATCAGCTCCTCTGTGCTTCTCTATACATGTCAGCCCCTGGAACCTCTTGTTGGTGTCCCCCTACAAGTCTGTCTGGAATGCGGCTAACTCTCCTGATCCCAGCCAGGCCCAGGTCTCAGCCAAGGCCTGTATTTTCATTGGCTGTGACCCTGCCCCCAACTCTTATTGATCCAATGACTCTTTACCCAACATCATCCTGAAAGTAAAACCTACTTCTGTTCCCATCCTCCCACCTGAGAATAAGTTTGGCTCAGAATGTCTCAAATAATCACTTTGGCTCTGTCATCTAAAGCCTAGGTGTGGGGAGATGGGGGTGATCTGTATACATGGCTGCCCTGGTCCACCAGACTTTAGGAGGGAAGACACCCCCGCACAATGCAAAGAAAGAGGATCAGTTCCGGGGTCTTGAATGCTAATCTGGAACACAAAAGAAATAAACAAACTTTATCCCTCCCCACACCATCTGTACCACCCCCTCCCTTTCCCCTCCCATGAATCCCTTCCCACTCTACTTTTTCTCATATTTTTACATTTCCCTTTGGGGAATTTCTATTTCCCATTTTTGAATTCACTGAGGGTTTTGCGGCCCTATCTTCCTCCCACAGCAGAAGCAAATTTCCCCCTGTGAAAAATTCACAGCTTGGCACCAAGGGCACTCCCAATCCCCAGGCCCGAGAGCTGGTTTTCTCCAAGGTAGGGAGCTCTTGCGAGCTGTTCTCTGGGGTTGTCCAAGGATTGTCATGGGGCCCTCAAATTCAGGTGGACTTTTATCGGTAGCCATGAAGGTGGGAGGCATCTGAGGCTCTGTGACTCTATTTGATGGGGGAGATGGGGTGGAGGTGATTGGAAAGGGGTTTTTGTAACAATACATGAATGGGGCAGGAAGCCGGACATTAACAGATTCTGGGGAGCCTGAAGACTTGAAAATAAAGGGCCCCTTAAAAGAACACGCTGAGGGGTCTACACGTCTGACTCCCTGGGTCTTCTGCAAGCTCAAGGGGAGACATGCCGCAGCCCCAAGATGCTCCAGGATACTTCCTCCCAGCTCCGTGGCCACAGAGGCAGCTGAATCTGTGGCTGCATCCATTTCCTTTTCAGTTTCATATGCTGCTACAGCAGGAGCTGCGACCTCTTCTCCCGCACCTTCTTGTATCAGTGTCCCTGTCCCTCTGGTATCAGCAAGGACACTAGACACACTTGGCACCTCTGGTTCGGCCCTCAGCTCCTACAGTGAAGTGGGCAAGGCTGAGTGCTCTGGGAACTGGATACAGGCATACAGGTGGGATCGGATGGGAGAAGGATAGAGGCAGTAGGGTGGGAGGATCTTACCATGTGTAGCAGTTTCATTTTCAGCAGGTCCTGTTCCCTCTGCACCTCCTTCAATTTTTTCTGGATCAGCTGAAACTGGAACGCTACTTCCTTGCGTTCGGTTTCCTGCTGCTGAGTGAGCTGCTTCAGCTCTGTTGCCATCCTCCCACAGCAGAAGCAACTTTCCCTCTGTGAAAAATTCACAGCTTGGCACCAAGGGCACTCCCAATCCCCAGGGCCGAGAGCTGGTTTTCTCCACTGCAGGGAGCTCTTGCTAGCTGTTCTCTGGGGTTGTCCAAGGATTGTCATGGGGCCCTCAAAGTCAGGTGGACTGATACCGGTAGCCATGAAGGTGGGAGGCATCTGAGGCTCTGTGACTCTATTTGATGGGGGAGATGGGGTGGTGATTGGGAAGGGGTTTTTGTAACAATATGTGAATGGGGCAAGAAGCCGGATATTAACAGATTCTGGGGAGCCTGAAGACTTGAAAATAAAGGGCCCCTTAAAAGAACACGCTGAGGGGTCTACACGTCTGACTTCCTGGGTCATCTGCAAGCTCAAGGGGAGACATGCTGCAGGACCAAGATGCTCCTGGATACTTCCTCCCAGCTCTGTTGCCACAGAGGCAGCTGAATCTGTGGCTGCATCCATTTCCTTTTCAGTTTCATACGCTGTTACAACAGGAGCTGCGACCTCTTCTCCCGCACCTTCTTGTATCAGTGTCCCTGTCCCTCTGGTATCAGCAAGGACACTAGACACACTTGGCACCTCTGGTTTGGCCCTCAGCTGCTACAGTGAATTGGGCAGGGCTGAGTGTTCTGGGAACTGGGCACAGGCATAGAGGTGGGATGGGGTGGGAGAAGGATAGAGGCAGTAGGGTGGGAGGATCTTACCATATGTAGCAGTTTCATTTTCAGCAGGTCCCGTTCTCTCTGCACCTCATTCAATTCGTTCTGGATCAGGTGAAACTGGAACGCTATTTCCTTGCGTTCGGTTTCCTGCTGCTGAGTGAGCTGCTTCAGCTCTGTTGCCATCCTCCCACAGGAGACGCACATTTCCGTCTGTGAAAAATTCACAGCTTGGCACCAACGGCACTCCCAAACCGAAGGCCTGAGAGCTGGTTTTCTCCACGGCAGGGAGCTCTTGTGAGCTGTTCTCTGGGGTTGTCCAAGGATTGTCATGGGGCCCTCAAAGTCAGGTGGACTGATACCGGTAACCATGAAGGTGGGAGTCATCTGAGGCTCTGTGACTGTATTTGATGGGGGAGATGGGGTGGAGGTGATTGGGAACGGGTTCTTGTAACAATAAATGAATGGGGCAGGAAGCCGGACATTAACAGATTCTGGGGAGCCTGAAGACTTGAAAATAAAGGGCCCCTTAAAAGAACACGCTGAGGGGTCTACACGTCTGACTTCCTGGGTCATCTGCAAGCTCAAGGGGAGACATGCCGCAGCCCCAAGATGCTCCAGGATACTTCCTCCCAGCTCCGTGGCCACAGAGGCAGCTGAATCTGTGGCTGCATCCATTTCTTTTTCAGCTTCATACGCTGCTACAGCAGGAGCTGCGACCTCTTCTCCCGCACCTTCTTGTATCAGCGTCCCTGTCCCTCTGGTATCAGCAAGGACACTAGATACACTTTGTACCTCTGGTTCGGCCCCCAGCTCCTACAGTGAAGTGGGCAGTGCTGAGTGTTCTGGGAACTGGGTACAGGCATAGAGGTGGGATGGGATGGGAGAAGGATAGAGGCAGTAGGGTGGTAGGATCTTACCCTGTGTGGCAGTTTCATTTTCAGCAGGTCCCGTTCTCTCTGTACCACCTTCAATTTGTTCTGCATCAGCTGAAACTGGAACACTACTTCCTTGCGTTCAGTTTCCTGCTGCTGAGTGAGCTGCTTCAGCTCTGTTGCCAAGGCCCGTGCGGCTGACTTGTGCAGGCTGGCGAAGCCGAGCAGCCACTGCACCCTGAACCACTGCAAGTGGTTCTGCCTGAACACGAAGCGCACAGCCAGGGCCAGGCTGCTCCAGGCACAGGCTTCTCGGGCCTCTGTAGGGACTTCACTGTCCTGCAGGAGGGCCTTGAGCTTGTCTTCCACCACCTCCCAGAACAGGGACAGGTTCTGATAATAGAACTCAGGGCCTTTAGCGTGTTTTCCCATATGTTCCTTGATGAATGTTAAAACCGTGGCATGCCGGAACCCACTATTGGGGTCCTCGGGATTCAAGGCCATGATGGCTAAGTGCCTTCCGGAATTCAGTGGCCCTGGAAAAAATAAAATAATCGTCCCCCCTCAATCCCTTTCTTCTTCCTCCCCACGACCCCCAGCCTCACTTCCCTAATGACGACTCACTAGAAAGATTGCCACTTCACTTGAAGGCCTCCCACCACACTTCATCTCACCAACCAGTGGCCAGAGGAGGTATGAACTGGCACAACACATCTGCAAAAAGACTCACCTTCTGGCCCAAGAAAAACAAGGCAGGAAACAGAGCAGCCCTAAAGAGAGTCTTCTCTTCCGCAACTCGCCCACAGAAAGCCTCGAAGGAAGTAACGGCTTCCTCAAGTGAAGTCTCGCCTGAAAGTCTCGTGGGTTTTTGCTCTAGGATTATTCCAACTTCCAGAGAACAGGGGGTGTGCCACATGCATCCTGGAAGAAAATAACCAACCGTCTGAAAACCCTCCAAGGCAGAAAAAAACAAGAGTGATAAGAAAAAATAGCAACTAAGAAGTATCTCCCAAGCAAGCCTCCAAAGTTACACCCCTAGGTTTAATAATTTGTCCCATGCCTGCTAAGCCCACCCATAGAGATAGAATGTTCTAGAGTTGCCAACAAGCCCCACCCACCCCCTCTAAGGCAGGGAGGGGGAGGTAGAGATGCAGCCTGGGAGCAGACCCATCCCCCATAGGCGCCACGATGGGCCCTGTAAACCACTTGAATGTAACAATTTGTGTTTATTTTCTCCCCTCCCCCAAACGAAGCACATCCAATCCTTGCTCACCACCCTTCTCACCTTTGCCCACCATTGCAGCTGTGGTTTGCACCCTCCAGTGCCATTAACCTCCTGTGCTCTCCACTGATACTGCCACAACGTGGACCTTCCACTGATGCCAACCCACAGGCAGATAAAAGTCAGGTCTCTTTCTTTTCTTCTGTCCACCACTGGAACTCCATAAGGTCAGGAGATTCTCAGTCTTACCCTGTCACCAGAGGGATCTGAATATGTTGTTAAAATGCTCAAAGACTTTCTGAGGTCTAGACGTCAGAAACAAGGTAAAACACAGACTAGGTCTTGATTTGATTTAAATTTGCTTTTAAAAAAATTAATTACTTTTGTCTTTTTGAGAATGGTTTCTGTGTAGCCTCAGTTATCCTGGAACTTGCTATGTAGACCAGGCTGGCCTTGAACTTACATAGATCTGCCTGCCTCTGCCTCCTGAGTGCTGGGATTAAAGGCTTGGGCCACCACACCCAGCCTGCTATTTATTTTTTAATATTTTATTATTTTTATTTGATTTTATGTGTATGAGTGTATTTTCTGCGTGGAAGTGTACCAATGCATGCAATGCTTGCAGAGGTCAGAAGAGGGTGTTGGATCCCCTGGACCTTGGGTTACAGAGGATTGATAAGCACCATGTAATTGCTGAGAATTGAACCAGGGTCCTCTGCAAGAGCAGTCAGCGCTCTTTACCACTGTATCTATTCTAAATACTGTATATAAATTTAATTATAAAATATTTGGCATTTTGTCACTATTTTTATTTATTTTTATTACTTCTTTATTTTTTCATTTTTTAACAATAAGTAATAATTTATGAGTAGAAGAATCCTTCATGTAAAACCAATTTGCAAGCTGTTGTGCCCAAACCCACACAGCCCAATGGTCCCAACATCCAGCTGGGGGGGGGGGGGCATGTATGTACAATCAAGTTGATCAAATAAGTGTCCAGTCTATTTGCTGTACTTTCACATTCACCCCAATCGCCAGCTCTTACATTCTACCACGCCCCTTTTCCACAGATTGTTCCCGGCTTAGAAAAGGGGCACAGGTGGACGAGAAGCAAACAGTCTATCTTTGTCTCTGGAGCTGTCGTTTTGGACCTCTGGTCAATTTGGCTGTTCTCCTTTCATGGAGCTGACATTTTGCCCAGGAATAATCTTTCAATCTCACTCTAACAGTTGGCATTTTGTCACTATTTTTTTAATTCACTTATGTTGTAACCTGCACCAGTACTTTAGTCCTTTTCACTACAGGATTTTATCCATTGTATGGATAATCACATCTTATTTATCCAGTCATCAGTTGGTGGATGCTTGTGATGTTTCTGATTTGGGGAATAAAAATGATTCTGCTTTCATTATTTTATAAATTTTCCTGTGGACATATATTTTTATCTCCCCAGGGAATTTATTGATCATAACAAAGTTCAATATTTAACTTTTTGAGGAGCCTCCCAAGAGTTTCCAACGTGCTTTAATAATACTACAGTACTATCTGCAAAGCAAAGCTCAAATTTTCTTCACAAGTTCATTACTTCGTGGCATTGGCTATTTTTAAAATTATGCCTATTCTACTGGCTGCAAATTGGCAGTTAATGACTATCAATGTTGGAAATAAATACCACCATATAAATCATTCATATAAACTCATTGAATTAATGTCAATTTCATATTTTGCTTATTAAATTAGCTTGTATTTTTAATGTTTAAATTTTTATATTGTTGTATGGTTATAAATGAGATTACTAGACTGATTAGAAAAACAAAAGCCTACTAAAGGTAAAACAAGCATAAAACATGAAACAAGGATTGAAGTGAGTGTAAATGAAATGGTGAATAAAAACAAGAGCTATAATCAATGAATGTAAACCTGATCATTTGAGAAGTTTAACAGAATTGAAAACTCATTTGCTATACTATGAAAAAGACAAAAACTCAAACTTCCAACCAGCCATATCATGAATAAGAGATGGGATATTGTTAAAAACCTACAGAAACAAAGTATTAACAATTATATCTCAATAAACTAGTTATGCTCAAAGACTTAGAAAATTTTCTAGAAATAAAACTCTAAACAAACACTCATTAATAATAAAAAGAGAATGTAAAGTTACACATCCTTTATTGCATGCAAATTTACTGTTAACATGTGAATCTCTAAATGTGTTAGAATCAACCTACAGTGTATTCAATTTGTATTGTGACCTATGTTGGGTAATGTGTATGAGGCTGATTGGAATAATGGAAAATGTAAAAAAAAAAAGATGCAAACTGTATGTCAGAATGCATGAGCTGCAGTGGGGTGGGGGGCATGGAAAAGGAAATGAAACTAAATTGAGAGAAAGAGAGGAGAGAAAGTTAATAATAAAATTAATAAAAATAAACAGGAAAACTGGCAAAACCAAAAATGTGAGGAAGAAGAAAGGTCACAAACTCCTACAAAGAAGCCAAGCTATCATAGCTTAGTGGACTCTCATTTAAATGTATTATTATTTTATTAATTAAAAAGACAGACATCTTCTCCTAATAAACCGAAATCTAGAAAAAAAGCCTGAAAAAAGAGGTGGAAACTATTTCAGATCATTCTTTGATGCCACGTTGGTATAATGGCAACAATATCAGAACAAAGATATCCATTAAGAGAAACTGCAAAAAATACTTTATGAATACAGATAGGAAAGTCACACTAAAATACTACCAATCAAGCCTATCAACATATAAAGAGTTACAACACCCATGGCTAAGTGGGATTTAACCCAGGAAGCAACACTTAACCTTGAATAACCAATTAATGTAACTTTTTGTTGATAGCATAGGAATTTTTACTGAATTTTTGTGCATTTCATAGAATACATCTTAATCATATTTAGTTCCCTTCCCCTATCTGCACCCCACTGCTTGCCCATAAGATGCCCTACATTCTGTCATATATGTTAAGGCCAAACAAATCAAGTTTGTGTACTGACATTTCTTTTTTTTTCTCCAAGCCTGTGAAGAAACTCTTGGGGATTTTAATTGGAATTGCATTAAATCTGTACAAGAGTTTGGTAAATGGACATTTTAATGATAATTTTCCCCAATCCATGAGCATGGCAGGTTTTTCCATCTTCTGATGTCTTCTTCAATTTCCTTCTTCAGGGGTGTACTGACATTTCAACCGTGTGAGTTCATCCACTGGAGCCTGTTCAATTTATCTAGTGTCACTCCCTTAAAGAAAACCAACTCTCTCTCATCCAGCAGTGACCAGCTGCAATAGGTCCTTGGCTAAAGTTGGGGCCTCAGAATAAGTGTCCGTGAGAAGCCCATCCCTAAGTGACACATAAACAATGTAACTTCTACAACTACAGCTCACAGAACACAGATGAACATGGGATAGAGAGAGAATTAATGCATCTCTCAATGCCAGCAAAGCTTCCTGATGAAAACAGAGGGCAATGAATACAAAAGGCCACAACTGGTCAAAGTGTAGAGAATAATAGATTGCAGAGTGTATGTCCTTGGATAGGACTCCTATATTAAACTCACCTGCCCATGGTTCGGGAACCATTACAGAAGAGGTGCTGGGACTATTGTAAGAGCCAGGATTTTTTGCATGAACGTAAAGGAAAACTGGCTTTCAGGCTCCTGAGAACTTGCTCATATGAACTTATAGCAATGATGAAAGCATGCACAAGACACATGCAAACTCATCATACAAAAACCAGCATAGTGGGACTTCAGCCAGTGTCCAGTCTATAAAGAAGAAAGCCTGCTCATGGTTCAAAAAGGGAAGCCTGGTCTAGGAAGACCTTACTTTGTCCTGAGTGGGATGGAACTGGTAATGAAAAGCCAAAAGGAGCAGGGGCTCCCCTCCCCCCAAAAAACCTGAGTGACCCCTGAGGGACAGATCCTCANAATTAACCTTACAAAATCAATGGCCTTTCTTTTACACCAAGAACAAAAGGGAACTGGAGAAAGATTCACCAGAGAGACCCTTCCCCCTCAGACTGCAGAAAGAAAAAGGAGAAAAGAAAAAAAAAAAAAAAAAAAAAAAAAAAAAAAAAAAAAAACAAAAAATTTTTAAACCCTTAAAGAAAGAAAACTTGAAGAAAGGATACCAGAAGATGGAAAAAAAACCTCCCATGCTCATGGATTGGGACAAAAATTAACATTGTTAAAAATGTCCATTTATCCAAACCACTCTGTGTAGCCCCATTCTAACGCAATCCCAATCCAAAAAAATCCCACCAGGAGCGTTTCTTCACAGCCCCGCCCTTGGAAACAAAAGTTCTTAATTCATTTTGGGAAACCACCCACCCCAAATGGCCCGAAAAAAAGGCAAAAATCCAAACTCTGATTGAAAAGAGCTACACGGAGGGATCTCTATACCAGAATTCAAAACACTATTACCTACAGGGCTATAGTCATAAAACAGCCTGGTACTGGCACACAAAAACCATGACCTGTTGACCAAGGAAACAAAACCAAAGATCCAAAAACTTGAACACATAAACCCAAATTCAGCCATCTCATATTTTGACAAGGGGGCCAAAAACCCACAATGGAGAAAAGGAGCCTCTTCAGCAAGTGTGTTGGCAAAACTGGATCAACAACTGTATAGAATAATGAATTAAAACCCTCTACCTCTCGCCCTGTACAAAAGTCAAACTCCAGATGGATTAACGGGACCTCACGTGAATCCCACTATCTGGGGTGGTAGAAGGAGAAACTGGCAGGCTGACTACAGGGACAATAGGCATAGGAAACGGGACTCCCTAAAATGACAGGCCGCTGCACAGGAATTAAGGTAGACAATTGACAAAAGGGAACCCTCATTATAAAACTCAAACCTTCTGTACATCAAAAAAAGAAACAAGGAAGTTGAAGAGAAATCCCACAGGAGTGGGAGGAAAACCTTCACTGAAAGAAATACTGACAAAGCTTTGATTCCAGAATATATAAACTACTCACAAAACAAAGAAGAAGGGAAACACCAACAAATGACCCACTCAAATAGATGGAGCAAACAGAAGCTGACCACGAGGGACTTCCTAAGTGAGGAATTAGATATGACTGAGACAGAACTTAAGAAGTGTTTAACACCACTAAATCATTAAGGAAATACAAATCAAAACCACTTTTCCGATATCATTTTACTCCAATAAGATGGCTCGGATCAAGAAAAAAAAAAAATGATTACCAAGTGCTGGAGATTTTGTGGGTAAAGGGGAACACTTCATCCCATGCTGGTGGGGAATGTAAACTCATACAGGGCCCACTACTGTGGAACGCAGTGTGGAGAACCCTTGAAGCCTTGGAATGAACTTTCCCCCCGACCCACGCCATACCACTCCTGGGCATGTACCCTCAAGGACCTTACACCACCACAGAATACATGCAACGCCATTGTTTTATTGCAAGCTCCTCTTCACATATAGCAAGGGAGCGGAACCAACCCTTAACCTTTGCCCCTCAACTGACGAGGGGATAGAGAAAATGTGGTTACATCTACACAAATGGAGTTCTATACAGCAGAAAGGGAAAAGGGGACTGGTGACATCACGAGTTTTGCAGGAAAATGGCTGAAAGCTAGAGGGACATCATGCTGAGTGAAAATAAACATAGCCCCAGAAAAAACAAACGACGAATTGGTATCCCTCATCTGTGGCTGCTCGTGCCAATTACCTAGATGTAAGTATTTTTTTCTTAGGGCCCCCTGAGCTTTTTGTACAAAGCAGTTGGGCGTAATGCATTTTGGAAAACAACAAACAAAAACAACAGAACAAGGTGACTTGCATCAAAGATTTGACTGAAACAGTGAACTTTCTGCTCAAAACAGGTCAAATCCCCAATGGACACTACTTGAGAAAGATAAGAGATTGAACAAGCTAGTTTGGGCAGTATGCATGAGCTCCGGTGGGGGGGCGGGGTGGCAAAGGGGCGGGAACACAGGTCTAGGATTTGTTAAAAATAAATAAATAAAATAAAAATTAAAAAAAAAAAGAAAGTTCAATATTTAACTTTTTGAGGAGCCTCCCAAGAGTTTCCAAGTGCTTTAATAATACTACAGTACTATCTGAAAGTACAAAGCTCAAATTTCTTCACAAGTTCACATTCTGGCATTGCTATTTTTAAAATTATGCCTATTCTACTGGCTGCAAATTGGCAGTTAATGACTATCAATGTTGGAAATAAATACCACCATATGAATCATTCATATAAACTCATTGAATTAATGTCAATTTCATATTTTGCTTAGTAAATTAGCTTGTATTTTTAATGTTTAAAATTTTTATATTGTTGTAATGTTATAAATGAGATTACTAGACTGATTAGAAAAACAAAAGCCTACTAAAGTTAAAACAAGCATAAAACATGAAACAAGGATTGAAGTGAGTGTAAATGAAATAGTGAATAAAAAAGAGCTATAATCAATGAATGTAACCTGATCATTTGAAAAGTTTAACAAAATTGAAAACTCATTTGCTATACTATGAAAAAGACAAAACTCAAACTTCAAACCAGCCATATCACGAATAAGAGATGGGATATTGTTAAACCTACAGAAACAAAGTATTAACAATTATATCTCAATAAACTAGTTATGCTCAAGACTTAGAAAATTTTTAGAAATAAAACTCTAAACAAACTCATTAATAATAAAAAGAGAATGTAAAGTTACACATCTTTATCTGCATGCAAATTTACTGTTAACAGTTAATCTCTAAATGTGTTAGGAATCAAAGTTTATTTCAAAATTTGTAATTTTGACTTATGTGTGAATAATTTATTTATAGGCATATTTGGAATAATGTAAATTAAAAAAAAAAGATTGCAAGACCTGTATGTCAGAATGCATGAGGCTGTGGGGTGGGGGCATGGAAAAGGAAATGAATCTAAATTGGGATGATTATGAAAAAGTTAATAAAAATTATTTTAAAAAATAAACAGAAAATCTGGCAAAACTCATAAAATGTGAGGAAGAAGAATTAGTCATTTTCAAACTCCTACAAAGATAGCCAAGCTATTCATAGCTTAGTGGACTCTAACATTTAAATGTATTTTATTATTTTTATTTTATGTATAAAAAGCACAGACATCTTCTTCCTAATAAACAGACATAATAGAAAAAAAAAACCTGAAAAAGGAGTAAACTATTTCAGATCATTCTTTGATGCCACAGTTGTTAAATGACAAAATATCAGAACAAAGATATCACATATAAGGAAAACTGCATATCAAAATACTTTATGAATACAGATAGGAAAAGTCACCAATAAAATACTACTCAATCAAGCCTATCAACATATAAAAAGAGTTACAACACCATGGCTAAGTGGGATTTAATCCCAGGAATGCAATACTTAACCTCTGAATACCAATTAATGTAACATTCTCTTGTGATAGCATAGGAATTTTTACTGAATTTTTGTGCATTTCATAGAATACATCTTAATCATATTTAGTTCCCTTCCCCTATCTGCACCCCACTGCTTGCCCATAAATGCCCTTACTCTGTCTATATGTTAAGGCCAAACAAATCAAGTTTGTGTACTGACATTTCTTTTTTTTTCTCCAAGCCTGTGAAGAAACTCTTGGGGATTTTAATTGGAATTGCATTAAATCTGTACAAGAGTTTGGGTAGAATGGACATTTTTACTGTATTAATTTTCCCAATCCATGAGCATGGCAGGTTTTTCCATCTTCTGATGTCTTCTTCAATTTCCTTCTCCAGGGGTGTACTGACATTTCAACTGTGTGAGTTCATCCACTGGAGCCTGTTCAATTTATCTAGTGTCACTCCTTAAAGAAAACCAACTCTCTCTCATCCAGCAGTGACCAGCTGCCAATAGGTCCTTGGCTAAAGTTGGGGCCTCAGAATAAGTGTCCGTGAGAAGCCCATCCCTAAGTGACACATAAACAATGTAACTTCTACAACTACAGCTCACAGAACAGATGAACATGGGATAGAGAGAGAATTAATGCATCTCTCAATGCCAGCAAAGCTTCCTGATGAAAACAGAGGGCAATGAATACAAAAGGCCACAACTGGTCAAAGTGTAGAGAATAATAGATTGCAGAGTGTATGTCCTTGGATAGGACTCCTATATTAAAACTCACCCCCCATGGTCGGAACATTACAGGGGGGCTGGGACTATTGTAAGAGCCAGGATTTTTTGCATGATAAGGGAAACTGGCTTTCAGGCTCCTGAGAATGCTCCTATGAGACTTATAGCAATGATGAAGCATGCACAAGACACATGCCACTCATCACAAAAAAACCACATAGTGGGACTTCAGCAGTGTCCTATTTAAAGAAGAAAGCCTGCTCATGGTTCAAAAGGGAAGCCTGGTCTAGGAAGACCTTACTTTGTCCTGAGGTGGATGGAATGGTAAATAAAAAGCCAAAAGGAGCCAGGGGCTCCCCTCCCCCCAAAAAACCTGGTGACCCCTGAGGACCAGATCCTTCAATGACTTGAGAAAACAAAAAACCTTGGTTAATCTGGGGCTGTGTGGCTTAAGCATCCAAAAAGGAAGTATAACCAGAAAACAAAAATTAGTAAGGCCAGGAAATAATCTCAAGTATAAAAATTGAGATCTTAGTAAAAGGACAAAAAGTAAAAAAAAAAAAAAAAAAACCAAAACAGCATAGAACTGAAGAATAAAATGTTATTTAAAAATGTCATCTCGTTAGATTAAGAAAAATCATTTGGAATATACATCAGCCTCTCATATTTAAAAACAAACGAAAATAAGAACAACTCTCAGCAAACTAGGACTGAAGGCGCAATTTCTTGACCCTTACATTTATTGACACATTCTGGATAAGGGTGAGAAGACAATTCGAAAGAAGAAAGAACCATCTTTTCAATATATAATTGTAGCACAATTTACATATCTGCAATTAAAATAATACATTCAGAATTTTATCTCACATTATACGATATTAAATATAAACCAAATATATCAGCTAAAGCTATAAACTCTCTACACAAAAATATATGAGTGGGGGGTTGGAAAGATTGCTCAGTGGTTGATAGAATGAGCGCTGCTCTTGCAAAGACCTGGATTCCATACGCAGCACCTAAACCGTGGTTAAGAACTTCCTGTAACTCTAGCTCCAGGGGATAGAATTCCTCTTCTGGCCTTCATCGGCACTGTACAATACAGGTGCACTTACATATGTACAGGCAAAACACACATATATATTAAACAAATTAAGATAATTAAAAAATATGTGTTGGGGCTGGAGAGACAGTTCGGTGGTTAAGAGCACTGGTTGCTCTTGCAGAGTACCCAGGTTTCACTCCCAGTACCCACATGGTGGGTACACTCATATACATAAAATAAAAATGATAAATAAAATATTAAAAAATAAAAAATATGCCTAAAATAAATTTTCATGACCTGAAGTTAAACAATAGTTTCTTACATATGACGTTTAAAGCATATCTAACCAATCTAGAGAAACTGAATCTCATCACAATTCTTAAAAATCAACTTTTGTTTTTGAAAGGACAACATCAAGAAGGTGAAAAGACACCTTATAAAATCAGTAGAATAGTTTATCATTCATGTATATGACATAAAGTTCATATCCAGAATAATAACTTAGAACACAACAACAAAGAACTTACTATCTTAACAGAAAAAAAACAGACACAGGATTTGAATAGGCATGCATTCACAGAAGATACATAAACAGCTAATATATATATATACATATATGTATATATATATGAACAGCTAACCAGCACATGAAAAGCAGCCCAACAGCAGTTGTTTGGAAATGCAAGTAAACTATATAGTGAGATACACTTCATGTCCACAAGAATGGCTAAAAGAACAGATGCTAACAGCTGTTATTGAGTATGTGTAGAAAAATAATAATTTCGGGGCTGGAGACATGGCTCAGTGGTTAAAAGCACCAACTGCTCTTGCAGAGGACCGGGATTCGATTCCAAACACCCACATGGCAGCTAAGAACCATCCTTAAGCTGGGCATGGTGTTGCATGCCTTTAGTCCTGACACTCAGGAGGCAGAGGCAGGTGGGTCTCTCTGAGTTCAAGGTCATCCTGGTCTACAGAGTGAGTTCCAGGCAGGCTGGGGCTAGAGGGATACCCCGTCTCAAAAACAAAAACAAACCAAAACCATAGAAAAATAATAATTTCATGTACTTCAGATAAGATTATAAAATTATGCAGCTACATCAGAGACTCTGGCAATTCTTCAGAAAACAAATCCTGGAGCTACTCTATCAGCCCCAAATTCAAGTCCACATAATAGAATATTAATTAAAAATGTAAGAAACCTGATTCTGGCTATAACATAGATGAACTTCCAAAATTCATACAGTGAGAGAGACAGACACAAAATACTACATAGTATATGTTATGTAATTCCATATATCATTCACCCATAGTTGCTAAATTTATAGAGATGGGAATATGTTATCAATTTTCTAGTGGAGGAAAGAAGCAATGTGGAGTATAAAGGTCGTCAAGACTGATTGAAAAAAATTTGTATGAAATACAGAAAAAATTCCATAAAATACATAAATAAAAAAAACAAAGGTGGAGGGATATTGACACCCAGTGCCACTCAATAATTTTTATCCTTATAAATAAAAAATGATAAATAAAATATTTTTAAATGGAAAAAATGAAATAAGTACAAAATCATACCTAAAATTTCTTTTACCCGTGCAATATTTTCCATAGTATTGCTCCCCTACTTCAAAATTATTAACTTCTAATTTAATTGCCTTGTAGTAAGAGAAAATACTTTTGAGTTTTTGATCCTTGAAATTTATTGAGTCTTTTCAGATTTATTTATTTTGCGGTGATAAGAATCAAATTGAGGGCCTTGCACAGTTATTCCAGCACTGTGCTACCAGCCCAGCTTCAAGTTATTGAAGATTCATAGCCCACTACACTGTTTATCTAAAGGGAAAGCCTATATTAACTTCGAATAAAGTTATAGGTATAATTTTCTGGGAATACTGACTTACGGGGTTCATTTATTCTGTATTACTACTGCTGATTCTAATACCAATGTCATCCTTGATTAAGTTTTTCTGGCTTTTAATTTTCTTAATTATGGATCACATTATTATTCTTTGTATAACTGGAAATTTTTATTGTGTGCCAAGTATTCTGAATCATGCACTATGGAAGACATGAATTTTTTTTATGATTAGTTTCTCTCTGATCTTCTATATTTTACATTTGTTATGCATATCCCAGTTACTAACAATGGGTGAAGGACTATCCACAATAGGAGGAAGTCTTGCCATTATAAAGACATCTGCTTTCATCAATTGATCTAAAGATTAAAATAAAAAAAATATAGTTTAAGACAGGAGATCAGGGGCTGGAGAGATGGCCTAGCGGTTAAGAGCACCGACTGCTCTTACAGAGGACCCGGGTTCGATCCCCAGCACCCACATGGCGGCTGAGAACCGTCTGAGACTCCAATTCTAGGAGAGCTCCAGCTCCAGGGGAATCCGAGACCCTCTTCTGACCTCCGCGGCATTGCACGACACGGGTGCACAGACTTGCATGCAGACAGTACATTCATACACATACAGAAATAAATAAAATTAATAAAAAAAAATTAAAAAAAAAAGACAGGAGATCAGTAGGTGGAGTGGAGAGATGGCCTAGCAGTTAAGATTACTGGCTGCTCTTGCAGAGCACCTGGGTTCAGTTCTGCATGGATCTGCATGGTGGCTAAAAACTATTCATAACTACAGTTCCAGAGCCGGGCAATGCGTGACATGGGTACACTTACATATACGAAAGCAAAACACTTATAAAGATAAATCAAAACTAATAAACTAAAACATTTAGAAAACAACAGGAGATCTGTGATCTACACAGTAAGCAGACACTGGAGAAAGGGCCTCCTGTACCTTCTAGCTTCTTCAGTGGTGTCATAGTGAGGCATCAACTGACAGGAGGCTTTACATTCAAACATTTCATCTAAAGAGAGCAGAAGCTCTTCCTTCCTATATCTCCATGGGATAAGCAACTGTCCTAGTTTGTCTTCCATTGCTGTGACAAAACACTCTGACACCAACTTGGGGAGGAAAGGGTTTATTCAGCTTACATCTCTTGGGTCACAGTTCATCACTTAAGGAGCCGAAGGCAGGAACTCAGGGCAGGAACCTGGAGGCAGGAGCTGAAGCACAGGCCATGGAGGAATGCGGTTCACTGGCATGCTCGCTCCTCTGGCTCATGCCCAGCCTGACTTCTTATACCATACACAACCACCTGCCCAGGGTGGCACCACTCATTGTGGGCTGGGTCCTTCCACACTGCTTGGCCATCAAGACAATACTCCACAGATGTGGCCACAGGCCAATCCAATGGAGCCAATTCCCCAATTGAGGCTCCCTCAACCCAGGTGTGTCGAGTTGACACTAAAGCTATCCAGCACAGCAACTGACCTCCTTAACAATTAGTTTGGACCCAGGAAACTGGTTATAATTTGGACATAGACTCAAGGACACAGAACTAGGAGGTGGGAATTGTGAATCGCACTGCAGAAGGAAGCAGAGCACATTTCTATGGGAGAACTATGACCCTGTGGCATCTGGCAAGGAGAGCCAGACCAACTGTGTGTGAACATGAATGGGGGACTAAGACAGGGATTGGCATGGTGAGAATATACAGGATCGTGGAGTGTCTATCGCCTTGTCTCAGGCTTCCTGTGAAGACTGCGTTGGTTCCATTGCTTCCAATATTCTCAATATCTCACAGACTTTGAGTGGAAATGCAGCCACTGCTCAGGCATTTCCCAATTTCATTCACGTTGTAGTGATATGTCTATGCTATGGTATTAGTGGTACAAATGGGCTGTCAAGCAAGTGACCCATGAGCTCAACTGGCTGCAGCAGGTTGAAGGGAACTCTTATACCCACCCTGATATCCAGGCTTGAGTTTTTAAAATACACAGCACAAAATAATCTAATCAGTAAAATTACCTGAACAGAAACCTTCCAAATGGCTAATAAATAAAGGCAAAAATGTTCAACATCCATAGTCATCAGAGAAGTGCAAATCAAAGCTATGTTTTCCATCTCCTCCAGTCATAATGGCTATCATGAAGAAAAACAAACTGTAATTGTTGGTGAAGAAATGGAAAAAAAAGGAACCCTTATGCATTGCTGGTGGGAATCTAAACTATGTGTAGCCATGGAAAAGAATTTAGAGATTACTTGAAAAACTAATAGCAAGCTTCATATAATTTAGCTGTACTGTTACTGAGAATATACATAAAGGAATCAAAAGCAGCATATAACAGAGGTAACTGAACAGTCGTATTATTGTACTATTTACAGTAGTCAGGAAAACTAGGTAGCTAAGAATAAGTAAATAAAATGTGATATACACAGGGGAGTTCCCTTCCAGTATAAAGGGCAAACTTATATCATTAGAAGGAAATTGGATGGAACTAAAAATTGTCATGTTAACTGAAATAAACCAGGCTCATAAAGACAAGTCACATGTTTTCTGTCGTATATGGAACATAGACTTAAAAAAACAAGGACTTGAAAGACAAAAGAACTGTCAGAGATGTGGAAGGGTGAGAAATAGTGATAACAGAAGAGGTTAAAGATCTAAATATGCTCTAAGGATTAAGGAAATGTCATAATAAAATACACCACCTAATAAATTACCTTTATCAATTAATATGTGCTAAAAGCTAGACCAATAGAGCACTATAGAGATTATTAAAATGGTATGCATATACACAATTACTCAGAAAGAAAATAAAATGCACATATATACATATATAGTTACCTGTTTCTCATGATAAAGTGTACTAAAATTCAGTGAGGAAAGAATTTTTAAAAAATGTTGGCCAAAAAAATTTTTTAATGTAAAAAAAATAAAATTTCTTCAAGAAAAAAATGTTGGCCAATTTTCTATCTACTTGAAAAAAAATGAAACTTGATCCTGTCACAGCCAAGTTATTAGTCTAGGCACTTTGGCTGGAAAAGTCTAGGGCTTCAGTTTATTTTCTCAGCCAATTAAAACAATTAAAAGGCAAGAAAAATCTCAGACCATTAGAAAGCATCAAGCAAATAAACTTCCATTGATAGATTAAAAATCACATCTATACACACAAAGAATCACACATGCATATAGACTCACAGAAAGATAAATCTCTCCACAAGTGGAGAAGACCTTGAAATCAGCAATCCAATGTTCCCCAGATAGAGCCTGGGTTTTAAGGATTTTAGTGATTTCTGCATCCCTAGTTTTGTATTGGTCAATCAAACAAAGAGGAGAAGCATGGTAGGCCACAGTGTAAAAGTGAGATATGTCTGGGGCTAACTGACTAAGTAGGTCGTTGAAGGGGTCCTGATGGAATTAAAAAGAAGGCCTGCCTGTGGGACCAAGATGCATCAGGAAATGTGTCATATTTATTATTGCTCAGTGACCCTGTTTGCTTATTAAGGATTCGGGCCCCTACAATCCATAGTTAAATTTTTTTTAAAAAAATTAAATAATGATTACCATGTATAAATGTCAAAGTTAAAAAAAATCCAAAGGAAGAGATAAGGAGGGATGGGGAGATAACTCAGTCAGTAAAATGCTTTCAAGGACGTGAGTTTGAGCTCCAGACCCACATAAAAAAATCCAGGCATGGTGGCATATGCTTGTAATTGCAGTGGTGGGGAGGCGGAGCTAGGTGGAATGTTGGGTCTTCATATAGAGTTAGACTAACTTATTTGGTTATTTCCAGATCAAAGACAGACACTGTACACCCCAAATAGTGGTGGACAGTGTTTGAGGAACAACCGCTGAGATTGTTCTCTGGCCGTCACATGTACATACCCACACATAAACATGCACACACATACACATATATATGCACACACACAAAAAAGTCATAGGGAATATCTTCCAGGCTTTGTGGGAAGCAATAATTTCTTTTCAAAAACAAATTCTTTTTTGATTTATTTTTACTTAATTTGTATGAGTGTCTTACCCGAATGTATGAAAGTGTACCTGTGCGTGAAATGTCTTAGGAGGCCAGAAGAGGGCGTTGGACCCCTAGAACTGGAGTTATGGACAGTTGGTAGTGGCCATGTGCGTGTTGGAAACTGAATCCAGGTCTTCTGTAAGAGTACGCAGTGTTCTTAACCACTGAGACCTCTTTTCAGCCCGAGGCAACAATATATTTAACAGGAAACATTAAAAAGGGGAAAAAAGCCGGGCGTGGTGGAGCACTCCTTTCATCCTACCACTTGGGAGGCAGAGGAAGGCGGATCTTTGTGAGTTGAAGGTCAGCCTAGTCTACAGAGTGATTTTCAGGACAGCTGGGACTACATTGAGAACCTGTCTTAAAAAAGACCAAACAACAACAACAACAACAACAACAACAACAACAGCAAAGAATGGGGGGAGAGAAAAAATTGAATATTTAAATTTTAGAACATTTTTTTTCACATCAGGAGACATCATTAAGAAGGAGAAAAGTGACAGGGCATGGTATCATATATGTTCAGTTCAAATACCTGGGAAGAAATGACAGGCAGATTTCTGTGAGTTTAAGGCCAGCCAGGTCTACATATCAAGTTCTAGGGAAGGCATCACTAAACCGTGAGANCTTGAGTTTTTAAAATACACAGCACAAAATAATCTAATCAGTAAAATTACCTGAACAGAAACCTTCCAAATGGCTAATAAATAAAGGCAAAAATGTTCAACATCCATAGTCATCAGAGAAGTGCAAATCAAAGCTATGTTTTCCATCTCCTCCAGTCATAATGGCTATCATGAAGAAAAACAAACTGTAATTGTTGGTGAAGAAAAGCGAAACAAAGGAGCCCTTATGCATTGCTGGTGGGAATCTAAACTATGTGTAGCCATGGAAAAGAATATAGAGATTACTTGAAAAACTAAAAGCAAGCTACATATAATTTAGCTGTACTGTTACTGAGAATATACATAAAGGAATCAAAAGCAGCATATAACAGAGGTACCTGAACAGTCATATTATTGTACTATTTACAATACTCAGGAAAACTAGGTAGCTAAGAATAAGTAAATAAAATGTGATATACACAGGGGAGTTTCCTTCCAGTATAAAGGGCAAAATTATATCATTAGAAGGAAATTGGATGGAACTAAAAATTGTCATGTTAACTGAAATAAACCAGGCTCATAAAGACAAGTCACATGTTTTCTGTCATATATGGAACATAGACTTAAAACCACAAGGACTTGAAAGACAAAAGAACTGTCAGAGATATGGAAGGGTGAGAAATAGTGATAACAGAAGAGGTTAAAGATCTAAATATGCTCTAAGGATTAAGGAAATGTCATAATAAAATACACCACCTAATAAATTACCTTTATCAATTAATATGTGTTAAAAGTTAGACCAATAGAGCACTATAGAGATTATTAAAATGGTATGCATACACACAATTACTCAGAAAGAAAATAAAATGCACATATATACATATATAGTTACCTGTTTCTCATGATAAAGTGTACTAAAATTCAGTGAGGAAAGAATTTTTTAAAAATGTTGGCCAAAAAATTTTTTTAAATTTAAAAAAATTAAAATTTCATCAAGAAAAAATGTTGGCTAATTTTCTATCTACTCGAAAAAAATGAAACTTGATCCTGTCACAGCCACGTTATCAGTCTAGGCACTTTGGCTGGTCAAAGTCTAGGGCTTCAGATTATTTTCTCAGCCAATTTAAAAAATTAAAAGGCAAGAAAAATCTCAGACCATTAGAAAGCATCAAGCAAATAAACTTCCATTGATAGATTAAAAATCACATCTATACACACAAAGAATCACACATGCATATAGACTTACAGAAAGATAAATCTCTCTACAAGTGGAGAAGACCTTGAAATCAGCAATCCAATGTTCCCCAGATAGAGCCTGGGCTTTAAGGATTTTAGTGATTTCTGCATCCCTGGTTTTGTATTGGTCAATCAAACAGAGAGGAGAAGCATGATAGGCTACAGTGGAAAAGTGAGATATGTCTGGGGCTAACTGACTAAGTAGGTCGTTGAAGGGGTCCTGATGGAATTAAAAAGAAGGCCTGCCTGTGGGACCAAGATGCATCAGGAAATGTGTCATCTTTATTATTTCTCAGTGACCCTGTTTGCTTATTTAGGATTCGGGCCCCTACAATCCCTAGTTAATTTTGTTTAAAAAAATTAGATAATGACTACAATGTATAAATATCAAAGTTAAAAAATATCCAAAGGAAGAGATAAGTAGGGATGGGGAGATAACTCAGTCAGTAAAATGCTTTCAAGGACGTGAGTTTGAGCTCCAGACCCACATAAAAAAATCCAGGCATGGTGGCATATGCTTGTAATTGCAGTGGTGGGGAGGTGGAGCTAGGTGGAATGTTGGGTCTTCATATAGAGTTAGACTAACTTATTTGGTTATTTCCAGATCAAAGACAGACACTGTACACCCCAAATAGTGGTGGACAGTGTTTGAGGAACAACCGCTGAGATTGTTCTCTGGCCGTCACATGTACATACCCACACATAAACATGCACACACATACACATATATATGCACACACACAAAAAAGTCATAGGGAATATCTTCCAGGCTTTGTGGGAAGCAATAATTTCTTTTCAAAAACAAATTCTTTTTTGATTTATTTTTACTTAATTTGTATGAGTGTCTTACCCGAATGTATGAAAGTGTACCTGTGCGTGAAATGTCTTAGGAGGCCAGAAGAGGGCGTTGGACCCCTAGAACTGGAGTTATGGACAGTTGGTAGTGGCCATGTGTGTGTTGGAAACTGAATCCAGGTCTTCTGTAAGAGTACGCAGTGTTCTTAACCACTGAGACCTCTTTTCAGCCCGAGGCAACAATATATTTAACAGGAAACATTAAAAGGGAAAAAAGTCAGGCGTGGTGGAGCACTCCTTTAATCCTAGCACTTGGGAAGCAGAGGAAGGCAGATCTTTGTGAGTTGAAGGTCAGCCTGGTCTACAGAGTGAGTTCCAGGACAGCTGGGACTACAGGGAGACCCTGTCTCAAAAAAGACCAAACAACAACAACAACAACCACAACAACAACAAAGAAGGGGGGAGAGAAAAAATTGAATATTTAAATTTTATAACATTTTTTTTCACATCAGGAGACATCATTAAGAAGGAGAAAAGTGACAGAGCATGGTATCATATATGTTCAGTTCAAACACCTGGCAAGAAATGACAGGCAGAATTCTATGAGTTTAAGGTCAGCCAGGTCTACATATCAAGTTCTAGGGAAGGCATAACTACACAGTGAGACTCTGTCTCAATAATATTAATAATAATAAAAAAACTTCTATTAATTTTGAGTAGGCTAACCTAAAAAGGAATTTTTATTCAGAATATATAATTTCTACATTTCCATAAGAAAAAAACACAGGAAACTTGATGGAGAAATTGGAGACAAACAAGGCTGGAAAAAAAAATGTGTAGTACCAATAAATAATGAAACTGAAGGAGTTCTTACACTCATTCTTTGTAAGGATTGAGGACATGAAAATCAAAGCCATGTTGTGTTTATCCTCAAATCTTACTAGGCAAAATGAAAATATTATATGCTTGTTAAGACACTGAACAGATTGAAGTGTATGCAATGCTCATGGAAGGGAAAATAAGTACAATCACCATGGAAATGAATAGCAAATATCTCTCTCTATATCTATATTTCCATCCATCCATCCATCCATCCATGCCTCCATTTTTATGCATGACCTATGATATAGCAAATTTCATTCCCAGGAAATGATCCAACAGAAATGAATGTATATGCACACAAGAATGCATGTATAAGTTTTTACAGAATCATTATTAATAGATCAAGCAAATAAAATACATAATATGATATGCCCAAGAATCAAAAAATTATTTTTAAAACTTAGCATTCCCCACGTGAAAAATAGAATGGCTAAGTAAAATGTGTCATACTCTTTCAATGAAATAGTATATACAAATGTAAACAGACAATGTAAACCATATGAACCTTACAAAAGTGTGTTAAGCAAGGAAATCTGAAACAAAAAAACATCTTTTATAAAACTTTTTATTTTTATTGAACTTTTGTAGTTTCATAGAAGAGTTCTCAATCAAGTTGGTACCCCTCCCCCATCCATCCCCCTTCAACCTCCCCACCAGACCTCATGTATTCTGCCATAGATCGTAAGTTCTATCCAGTCAAGCATTTGTACCCAGATTTCTTTCAGTGTAAATTCATCCACTGGAGTCTAGTCAGCTCATTCAGAGATCATAAGGCATACTCTCCCTCACCCAGTAACAATCAGTCTCCAATATTTTTGTCTAGGCCTGTCTGCTACCCATTTTTCTCCTGCTACCCATTTTTCTCCTGCCCTCTGGACCCTTGCTAAATCGAAGACTCATTTAATGTAAAGCTTAAAAAGTAATGTATGATGAGAGAAATCAGATTACTGTTTATGCTTGGGGCAATCAGTTGCCTTAAACAAGAATGAGAGGTGATTCGGGGGTTTGATTTTACATTGTTTGTCACATTCAAACTGTTGCATAAGTATGTCAGATTGTGAAAATTTATTAACTTGTATATGTATAGATTATTCATGGTTTACCCTAGATTCTAATGTAATAAAATTTAAAAATTGAATAATAGAAATATGAAGAAAGTAACAGACTTGAATCAGACAAAAAACCCATATGAAATCAAGAGGGCTGCTAAAGCAGTGCTTAAAGATATTCCCATCTTTTATAGCAAAAGAAAATCTGCACTGAAAACCAGGGTCGGGAGCTAACTGAAAAAGAGAATGAGATTCAAACTGAAACTGGATACACTACTTGAAGCATTTCCTGTGTTAAAATCAGGAGCCTCAATAAAAAAGACTCATGATGATTTGGATGTGGAGATTTTCATGGGAGAAATTGAGATTATTGTTTTTAATTTTTATTTATGTGTATGAGAGTTTTTGTCTGCATATGTGTAAGTGTATCCATCGATGCAATGGCCACAGAGGTCAGAGGAGGGAATTGGATCCCTTGTAAATGGAGTTATAGACTGTTGCCAGCCACCGAGTGGATGCTGGGAACTGAACCCAAGTCCTCTGCAAGAGGAGCCAGTACTCTTAACTGCTGAGCCATCTCTCCATCCACAGAGAAATTGAGATTCTTGAACTATCAGATTCCTCTTACTTCTTCAGATCACCAGCAACAAGGGTCTTATACCTACCCTTCCAACTTGTTAGAGGGCAACTTTCCCATATGTGGAATCCCTGTATGTACATTATCAACACAAGACACTTACTTGATGATACATTTAAAGCCCCTGCTCTCACTGTGTCAATACAAACTTGCAATGCTGGCAGCTCTTAATACAGGCAGAGCAGGGAAGTAAAGGCCCTGGTCTAAGAGGACAGAGATTCTTAACAAAGAAATTGGAAAACTTGGATCAAATATACTGGCACAAACCCTGGAAACAACTGTGGGAGTGAATCTTAAGGCTCTGAATGGGAACTGGAGAGAATAAAGGAACATTATTGACCTGATACAACAGTAGGGCTGCTGTGGGAACATTTACTCCCTGCAGGAGAATGATTGTCTGGTTAACTGCTTGCTATATCAAGGTACTGAATTTGTATCCCAAGTTGCTCAGCTGTGGTGAAACCCAGTATTTGTAGACACCATCTGCTTCTGAAGTGTGTCATACAGTGGAATTCAGAGACAGGTGGAACTGGTGCTCCCAGGCTAATACTGCTGCTGTTTGCTGTGTTGTTAGTAATCAACTGTTTTTGTCCTGACCCACTGAATCTTGTCTTCTTTCAGCACATGTGCAGAATGGCAAATAGGTTTTTGTTGGATTATTCAGTCTTTTCCTTTATAGTCTAGTTACTTCATGCCCTCCTATTGGGTTTCTCAAAGGATTGACAAAACAGCCTGCCAGTATATACAATGCCTCCTTGGAAGAGAAAAAAAAAATATCACAGACATCTGGTCCAATTCACTGAGATGAGAAACCTATTTGGAAGCTAGGAGGGAATGATTTTCCTTGTACAGTACAAGAAGGGGAAGTAAGTGGTTTGTTCTTTAAATGTTAGGTGAGCTGATGTACAGACACTGAGTGGAGAGAGCTCAGATTTCATCAAGTTGCACAAATGGTGCCCTCTCATACAAAATAGGGAACATGATGGAAAGAGTCTCAGTTTCTGTAAAAGAAAAGGACAGTTGTTATAAAACCACAACTAATACCATTCCTTAGACCTACAAAGTAACCTTTAACAGAGTAATAAGAAGCATTCAAGAGGTAAAGATGAGAACTCTGAGTCTGTGCCCTTTAAAAGACCAGGAAACCTTCAGAGATCCAGTTGTTGCATCTGGAGCCAGAACAAGAACTGTTAGGCTCTTAGAGGGTGAGCAGCAGTAGGTGGGCCCACTGGCTCAAGACTCATGATTCATGAAAACCATTTAGTCAAGTCAGAATCGTGTTCCAAACATGGTTTGCCGCTTCGATTTTCTAATTCACAGAAGTTATGATCAACTTGGGATAAACGTAATTGAGGAAATTGTTCAGAGCAGAGTAGCTGAGTTCCATGTAATGATGCACACTTGCAACCCTAGTACTCCAGAGCCTGAGAGCTGATGCGGGATGAATTTAAGTTTGAGGTCAGACTGGGTTACAAATAAGACTGATTACCAAAATAGTATGAAACAAAGCACACGTAGCTATAGGTACTCCCGACTGTGTCACTGAGAGAAAGAGAACCATGATAACGAGCCTTTTATCCAGAGTATTATAAGTGTTTAAACCCTATCTCTTTAGAGAGAAATAAGATGAGTAATTTGCTTAATATCCAGAGCCCTCTATAGTTGGCTATGATTGCCCTAGGCCAAGATATACCCAAGATAAAGAAAGATCCAAGTTAAACCAAGCAAGGTTTTGTGGGATCTTAAACAAATGATGAACTTAAAATAAATTTCCTATACTCGTATCTAGCCACTAGTCAATGTGGATTTGTCTATAAAACAAGGACTTCAAGCCTAACATGGTGACTCACAACTGTAATCCCAGCACTCCTGAGGAGGCTGAGACAAAAGGACTGCCTCAAGTTAGAGACTAGTCTTGACTACATGGTGAGAGAACTTGAGGTGCCTGATGAGTTCCAGGCCAATCTGGTCTACAGAGTGAAATACTTTTTCAAAAAGCAAACAAATCACACAAACCAAATAAAACAAACAAACAACCAAAATAGGGATTTCTCAAAAATAGAGATTATTCCATTAAACACGGAAGCAATTTAGTCCATATTGTAGCAGTTTGAGTAGAGAGGGCACAGAGTAGGCAATGTCTACCTAACTGCAACAGAAAATGTCTCCATAGAGCCAGATTCCCCCTTGGAAATCAATCTCTCTTTATAAAACAAATAAACAAAAACAGAACCCAACTAACTTTCAGAGGACAAATTATTCTTCAGTAATTATACGATTGAACCTAGCTCCTTGTATACTCTCCTGAAGAAAGGGGACTAAGAGTGAAGTTAAGTTTCTCTATTCCCAGAGGGGCCCAGAGGTCATGGACCATATATACCTTTGTAATGGTACAATGAGGCAGATTGTAAACATAAGAAATTAAGCTAATTGTAGTTTCTTTCATTGCCAGTATTTCCAAAAACAATCTGACATATAAAGTTTTCTTGAGGGACAAGGAACACTTGATTTTCACGGATTTGGAAGTGTAAAATGGTGAAGAGGATGAACTGTAATCAGGTTGATGCAGTCTTTTGGAGTGCTGTTTTACTTCACTCCTCATCCATTTCCTGATTGATGTATGCTGTTGCTATTTTACATGCATGCACGGAGAGTACTCATAAAGACTAGATTTAGTGGGATTCTCCCAGTTGTGAAGAGTTTCTTGTAGAGTGGTGATGATAGTAGGAAGATTATGGCAAATTCAACATATGGACTTTCATTTCTGGACTTTAGGGAAGAAGTTGAAGGCAATCAGATTCTTGAGAAGTATTATATATTGTAGATCATACAGCACTGCCACCAGAGATTTTGCAGGGATAAGGATCAAATTCATTTCTATTCTTCAACCACATGGTTCCATTACTTTCATATTGGCAGGCCCTATAAAAGAGAGTAGAAATCAACAGCTGTCTTCTGACTCTTGTGAAAGTCAGTGGATGGTTCATTGATTCTGTTACGGAATAGAGACTAACCACCTACGTCAAATTCTTGAGAGCTCTGTGTTCTGAGGCATAGTGATTAATCTCCAAGACATAGAAATTTACCTTTCTGCTATATAAAAAGAGGCCCCAAACTTAATGAGACTATTTGGATACTAGAGACAATCTGTACCTCATGTAGAGAGTTTCTTGAATCTTATGTATGTAGTGAACATAAAATTTAGCAAATTTAACTGGTTAAACGTATATAAGGCAAGCAAGGCAATTGTAATTGGTCTGTAAATCAAAGGATCTGTTACTAGTGATTGCTGATTTGAGTTTCTACTAAAAAAGACCATCGTCACATGGAAATGTTCTTTGTCATTCTGAATTTACTTCTTCCTTGACCAGGCTGTGAACAGTTTCCCATTTGGGAAACAGTTACTGGAATGTCATTGGACAGTTGTGGAAAATTAGTCCTACCTAGGATTACCAGATAACATTTTCTTAGATATCCTGAACATATTTCCATTCAGATAACAATGAATTTAGAAGCCATGATGGCAATTTTTTTATTTTACTTATTTCTGTATGCGTATGAATGTACTGTCTGCATGTAGGTTTGTGCACCCGTGTCGTGCAATGCCGCGGAGGTCAGAAGAGGGTGCCGGATTCCCCTGGAACTGGAGTTCTACTGGAATTGGAGTTACAGACGGTTCTCAGCGGTCATGTGGGTGCTGGGGATCGAACCCGGGTCCTCTGCAAGAGCAGTCATTCCTCTTAACCGCTAGGCTATCTGCCCAGCCCAATGGTAATTTTTTATTAAATGGGAATGTTATTTTTTTTTATTTATTTCTGTATGTGTATGAATGTACTGTCTGCATGGAAGTCTGTGCACCTGTGTCATGTAATGTCGAGGAGGTCAGAAGAGGGTCTCGGGTTCCCCTGGAACTGGAGTTCTCTTGGAATTGGAGTTTCAGACGGTTCTCAGCCGCCATGTGGGTGCTCGGATCAAACCCGGGTCCTCTGTAAGACCGGTCGGCGCTCCTAACCGCTAGGCCATTATTTTTAAGAGAGATGCGCATTTGAATCCATTATCATGGCGTCCTCCTTAAACAAAATGATTGTGTATCTTTTGAGGTAATCTTAGACATTTCTTTGCTTACTCACAAAGCAAGCCTTTGTCTAATCTGGTTATTGAATTTCCAAGAAGTCCTCAAGAGTGGTTGGTCTAGGAATACTGTTGGCTAAGTCATATTAAATCTAATGGTGTCACTGGGCATCAGATTCCAGTGAAATTCAAACTCCAAAGAAAACACTAGAAGATTTACCATAGTGAGGTCCAGTTGAACATCTCCATCCTTTCTCTAAATAATACTAGTAAGGAAAAGGCATGTTGAATTTTCCCTGCATCTTGGGTTATCCATAACAGTTTAGTATTTCGATGGAATTAATCAAGGATGGCTAATGAGCAGGAAATTGTGCTCACCATATCCAGGAGGGCAGCAGTGGGGGAGGGATAACAGATATAAAAAATAACCCTTTATCCTCTGTGAGGCTAGAAGATCTAGAAGGCCATTTTGTCAGCTAGTATGTAT
>VZQC01013528.1:0-33856 GCA_009823505.1 Rhizomys pruinosus
TGTTCTGGGAGGATCCCCAGCAATGGTAGTGTCTGCACTCTCAGGTTCTGGGTGCTTCGGCTCACTGGGACTGTCTGCACACTCAGGTTCTGGGAGCATCCACAGCACTGGGAGTGTCTGCACACTCGTATTCTGGGAGGAGCCCCAGCACTGGGAGTGTCTGCACACTCGGGTTCTGGGAGCATCTGCATGACTGGGAGTGTCTGCACACTTGGGTTCTGGCACACCCCAGGACGGGGAGTGTCGGCACACTCGTGTTCTGGGAGCATCCCCAAGCACTGGGAGTGTCTGCACACACGAGTTCTGGGAGCATCCCCAGCACTCAGAGTGTCTGCACACTCTTGTTCTGGGAGGATCCACAGCACTCGGAGTGTCTACACACTCAGGTTCTGGGAGCATCACCAGCACAGGGAGTGTCTGCACACTCAGATTCTGGGAGCATCCACAGGACTGTGTCTGCACACTCGGGTTCTGGGAGCATCCCCAGGCCTGGGTCGTGTCTGCCACCACTTGGGTTATGGGCCGCATCTCCAGGACTGGGAGTGTCTGCACACTCCGGTTCTGGAAGCATCTCCAAGCACTGGGAGTGTCTGCACACCTGGTCTGAGCATCCCCAGCCCTGGGAGTGTCTGCACACTGGGGTTTTTTTTTTTTTTCTGGGGGCCCACACCCCGGACTGGGAGTGTCGGCACACTCAGGTTCTGGAAGCATCTCCAGCACTGGGAGTGTCTGCACACTCGGGTTCTGGGAGCATCCCCAGCACTGGGAGTGTCACCACCCTCGGGTTATGGGAGCATCCACAGGACTGGGAGTGTGTGCACACTCACTGTTTGGGAGCATAAGCAGGACTGGGAGTGTGTGCACACTTGGGTTCTGGAGCATCCCCAGGACTGCTAGTGTCTGCACACTCAGTTTCTGTTAGCATCCTCAGCACTGGGAGTGTGTGCACACTCAGGTTCTAGGAGCATCCCCAGGACTGCTAGTGTCTGCACACTCAGTTTCTGTTAGCATCCTCAGCACTGGGAGTGTCTGCACACTCGGGTTCTGGGAGCAACCCCGGCACTGAGAGTGTCTGCACACCTGGGTTCCGGGAGAATCCACAGGACTGGGAGTGTCTGCACACTCGGGTTTTGGAGCAGCCCCAGCACTGTGAGTGTCTGCACACTCAGTTTTTGGGAGCATCCGCAGCACTGGGAGTGTCTGCACACTCAGGTTCTGGGAGTATCCCCACCACTGGGAGTGTATGCACACTCAGGTTCTGGGAGCGTGCCCAGCACTGGGAGTGTTTGCACTCTCGCATTCTGGGAGCATCACCAAGACTGGATTGTCTGCAGACTCGGGTTCTGGGAGCATCCCCAGGACTCAGAGTGTCTGCACACTCGGATTCGGGGAGGATCCCCAGCACTGAGAGTGTCTGCACACTCGGATTCTGGGAGGATCCCCAGCACTGGGAGTGCCTGCACACTCGGATACTGGGAACATCCACAGGACTGTGAGTGTCTGCACACTCGGGTTCTGGGAGCATCCCCAGGACTCGGATTGTATGCACACTCGGGTTATGGGAGCATCCCCAGCACTGGGAGTGTCTGCACACTTGGGTTCTTGGAGCCTGCAAAAGACTGGGGGTGTCTGCAAACTCAGGTTCTGGAAGCATCCGAAGTACTAGGAGTGTCTGCACACTCGGGTTCTTAGAGCCCACGCAGGACTGGGAGTGTCTGCACACTCGGGTTCTGGGAGGATCCACAGCACTGGGAGTGTCTGCACACTCAGATTCTGGGAGCATCCACAGGACTGTGAGTGTCTGCACACTCGGGTTCTGGGAGCATCCCCAGCACTGGGAGTGTCTGCACACTCAGGTTCTGGAAGCATCCGAAGTACTGGGAGTGTCTGCACACTCGGGTTCTGGGAGCATCCACAGGACTAGGAGTTTCTGCACACTCGGGTTCTGGGAGCATCCCCAGCACTGGGAGTGTCAGCACACTCGGGTTCTTGGAGCATCACCAGGACTAGATTTTCTGCAGACTCGGGTTCTGTGAGCATCCCCAGGACTCAGAGTGTAGGCACATTCAGATTCGGGGAGGATCCCCAGCACTGGGAGTGCCTGCACACTCAGGTTCTGGGAGCATCCGCACGACTTGGAGTGTCTGCACACTCGGGTTCTGGGAGCATCCCCAGGACTGCGAGTGTCCGCACACACAAGTTCTGGGAGCATCCCCAGCACTGGGAGTGTCTGCACACTTGGATTCTGGGAGCCTCCCCAGCACTGGGAGTGTCTGCACACTTGGGTTCTGGGAGCATGCCCAGCATTGGGAGTGTCTGCACACTCGGGTTCTGGGAGCATCCCCAGGAATGGATTGTCTGCAGCCTCTGGTTCTGGGAGTATCCCCAGGACTCAGAGTGTCTGCACACTCGGGTTGTGGGAGCACCCACAGCACTGGGAGTGTCTGCACACTCGTATTCTGGGAGGAACCCAGCACTGGGAGTGTCTGCACACTCGGGTTCTGGGAGCATCCACAGGACTGTGTCTGCACACTCGGGTTCTGGGAGGATCCCCAGCAATGGTAGTGTCTGCACTCTCAGGTTCTGGGTGCTTCGGCTCACTGGGACTGTCTGCACACTCAGGTTCTGGGAGCATCCCCAGCACTGGGAGTGTCTGCACACTCGTATTCTGGGAGGAGCCCCAGCACTGGGAGTGTCTGCACACTCGGGTTCTGGGAGCATCCCCAGGCCTGGGAGTGTCTGCACACTTGGGTTCTGGCAGCACCCCAGGACTGGGAGTGTCTGCACACTCAGGTTCTGGGAGCATCCCCGGGATGGGAGTGTCTGCACACTCGGGTTCTGGGAGCATCCCCAGGCCTGGGAGTGTCTGCACACTTGGGTTCTGGCAGCACCCCAGGACTGGGAGTGTCGGCACACTCAGGTTCTGGAAGCATCTCCAGCACTGGGAGTGTCTGCACACTCGGGGTCTGGGAGCATCCCCAGGCCTGGGAGTGTCTGCACACTTGGGTTCTGGCAGCACCCCAGGACTGGGAGTGTCGGCACACTCAGGTTCTGGAAGCATCTCCAGCACTGGGAGTGTCTGCACACTCGGGTTCTGGGAGCATCCCCAGGACTGGGAGTGTCTGCACACACGAGTTCTGGGAGCATCCCCAGGACTCAGAGTTTCTGCACGCTTGGGTTCTGGGAGGATCCCCAGCACTGGTAGTGTCTGCACACTCGGATTCTGGGAGCATCCACAGGACTGTGAGTGTCTGCACACTCGGGTTCTGGGAGCATCCCCAGGACTCGGAGTGTCTGCACACTCGGGCACTGGGAGCATCCCCAGGACTGCGAGTGTCTGCACAGTCGGGAACTGGGAGCAATCCCAGCACTGGGAGTGTCTGCACACCTGGGGTCTGAGATTATCCTCAGCAGGCACAGTATCTGCACACTCGGGTTCTGGGAGCATCACCCGGGCTGGGATGGTCTGCACACTAGGGTTCTGGGAGCATCCCGAGGACTGGGAGTGTCTTCCCACTCGGGTTCTGGCAGCACCCCAGGACTGGGAGTGTCTGCACACTCCGGTTCTGGAAGCATCCCCAGCACTGGGAGTGTCTGCACACTCGGGTTCTGGGAGCATCCCCAGCACTCGGAGTGTCTGCACATTAGTGTTCTAGGAGCATCACCAGGATTGGTAGTGTCTGCACACTCGTGTTCTGGGAGGATCCACAGCACTGGGAGTGTCTGCACATTCTGGTTCTGAGAGCATCCCCAGCACTGGGAGTGTCTGCACACTCGGGTTCTGGGAGCATGCGGAGGACTGGGAGTGTCTGCAAACTCGGGTTCTGTGAGCATCCGCAGGACTGGGAGTGTCTGCACACTCGGGTTCTGGGAGCATGCGGAGGACTGGGAGTGTCTGCACACTCGGGTTCTGTGAGCATCCGCAAGACTGGGAGTGTCTGCACACTTGGGTTCTGGCACACCCCAGGACGGGGAGTGTCGGCACACTCGTGTTCTGGGAGCATCCCCAAGCACTGGGAGTGTCTGCACACTCGGGTTCTGGGAGCATGTGGAGGACTGGGAGTGTCTGCACACTCGGGTTCTGGGAGCATACCAGGGACTGGGAGTGTCTGCACACTCGGGTTCTGGGAGCATCCCCAGGACTGGGAGTGTCTGCACACTTGGGTTCTGGGAGCAGCCCAGGACTGGGAGTGTCTGCACACTCGGGTTCTGTGAGCATCCGCAAGACTGGGAGTGTCTGCACACTTGGGTTCTGGCACACCCCAGGACGGGGAGTGTCGGCACACTCGTGTTCTGGGAGCATCCCCAAGCACTGGGAGTGTCTGCACACTCGGGTTCTGGGAGCATGTGGAGGACTGGGAGTGTCTGCACACTCGGGTTCTGGGAGCATACCAGGGACTGGGAGTGTCTGCACACTCGGGTTCTGGGAGCATCCCCAGGACTGGGAGTGTCTGCACACTCGGGTTCTGGGAGCATCCCCAGCACTGGGAGTGTCTGCACACTCGGGTTCTGGGAGCATCCCCAGCACTGGGAGTGTCTGCACACTCGGGTTCTGGGAGCATCCCCAGCACTGGGAGTGTCTGCACACTCGGGTTCTGGGAGCATCCCCAGGACTCAGAGTGTCTGCACACTCTTGTTGTGGGAGCACCCACAGCACTGGGAGTGCCCGCACACTCGGATTCTGGGAGGATCTCCAGCACTGGGAGTGTCTGCACACTCGGATTCTGGCAGCATCCACAGGACTGTGTCTGCACACTCGGATTCTAGGAGCAGCCACAGGACTGGGAGTGTCTGCACACTCGGGTTCTGGGAGCATCCCCAGTACTCGGAGTTTCTTCACCATCGGGTTCTGACAGCATCCCCAGCACTGATTGTGTCTGCACTCTCGGGTTCTGGGTGCTTCTGCTCACTGGGAGTGTCTGCGCACTCAGGTTCTGGGAGCATCACCAGCACAGGGAGTGTCTGCACACTCAGATTTGTGAGCATGTGCATGACTGTGGGTGTCTCTACACTCAGATCTGGGAGCATGGGTAGGACTGGGAGTGTCTGGACACTCGGGTTTTTGGAGACCTGGCAGGACTGGGGTTGTCTGCACACTCAGGTTCTGGGAGCATCCCCAGCACTCGGAGTGTCTGCACACTCGGGTTCAGGGAGCATCCCCAGCACTCGGAGTGTCTGCACATTCGTGTTCTAGGAGCATCACCAGGACTGGTAGTGTCTGCACACTCGTGTTCTGGGAGCATTCACAGCACTGGGAGTGTCTGCACATTCTGGTTCAGGGAGCATGCGGAGGACTGGGAGTGTCTGCACACTCGGGTTCTGGGAGCATCCCCAGGACTGGGAGTGTCTGCACACTTGGGTTCTGGCAGCACCCCAGGACTGGGAGTGTCTGCACACTCAGGTTCTGGGAGCATCCCCAGCACTGGGAGTGTCTGCACACTCGGGTTCTGGGAGCATGTGGAGGACTGGGAGTGTCTGCACACTCGGGTTCTGGGAGCATACCAGGGACTGGGAGTGTCTGCACACTCGGGTTCTGGGAGCATCCCCAGGACTGGGACTGTCTGCACACTTAGGTTGTTCCAGCACCCTAGAACTGGAAGTGTCTGCACACTCAGGTTCTGGAAGCATCTCCAGCACTGGGAGTGTCTGCACACTCGGGTTCTGGGTGCATCCCCAGGACTCGGAGTTTCTGCACACTCCGGTTCTGGGAGCATCCCCAGGACTGGGAGTGTCTGCACACTCGGGTTCTGGGAGCATCCCCAGGACTGGGAGTGTCTGAACACTCGGGTTCTGGGAGCATCCCCAGCACTGGGAGTGTCTGCACACTCGGGTTCTGGGAGCATGCGGAGGACTGGGAGTTTCTGCACACTTGGGTTCTGGGAGCATCCCCAGGACTGGGAGAGTCTGCACACTCGGGTTCTGGGAGCATCCCCAACACTCGGAGTGTCTGCACATTCGTGTTCTGGGAGCATCCCCAGCACTGGTAGTGTCTGCAGACTCTTGTTCTGGGAGGATCCACAGCACTGGGAGTGTCTGCAAACTAGGGTTCTGGGAGCATGCGCAGGACTGGGAGTGTCTGCACACTCGGGTTCTGGGAGCATGCGCAGGACTGGGAGGGTCTGCACACTTGGGTTCTGGCAGCACCCCAGGACAGGGAGTGTCTGCACACTCGGGTTCAGGGAGCATCCCCGGGATGGGAGTGTCTGCACACTTGGGTTTGGGAGCATCCCCAGGACTGGGAGTGTCTGCACACTTGGGTTCTGGCAGCATCCCAGGACTGGGAGTGTCTGCACACTCGGGTTCTGGGAGCATCCCCAGCACTGGGAGTGTCTGCACACTCGAGTACTGGGAGCATCTCCAGAACTGGATTGTCTGCACACTCGGGTTCTGGGAGCATCCCCAGGACTCAGTGTCTGCACACTCGGGTTGTAGGAGCACCCACGGCACTTGGAGTGTCTGCACACTCGGATTCTGGGAGCATCCCCAGGACTCAAAGTGTCTGCACACTCGGGTTGTAGGAGCACCCACGGCACTTGGAGTGTCTGCACACTCGGATTCTGGGAGCATCCACAGGACTGTGAGTGTCTGCACACTCAGCTTCTGGAAGGATCCCCAGCACTGGGAGTGTCTGCACACTCGGATTCTGGGAGTATCCACAGGACTGTGAGTTTCTGCACACTCAGGTTCTGGGAGCATCCCCAGGACTCGGATTGTCTGCACACTCGGGTTATGGGAACACCCACAGCACTCAGAGTGTCTGCACACTCGGGTTCTGGGAGCATCCCCAGGACTGGGAGTGTCTGCACACTCAGGTTCTTAGAGAATCCCCAGGACTGGGAGTGTCTGCACACTCGGGTTCTTGGAGCCTGCAAAACACTGGGGGTGTCTGCGCACTCAGGTTCTGGAAGCTTCCGAAGTACTGGGAGTGTCTGCACACTCGGGTTCTGAGAGCCCACGCAGGACTGGGAGTGTCTGCACACTCGGGTTCTGAGAGGATCGACAGCACTGAGAGTGTCTGCATACTCGGATTCTGGGAGGATCCACAGCACTGGGACTGTCTGCACACTCAGGTTCTGGGAGCATCCCCAGGACTCGAAGTGTCTGCCCACTCGGGTTCTGGGAGAATCCCCAGGACTGGGAGTGTCTGCACACTCGAGGTCTGGGAGCATCCAGAGCACTGGGAGTGTCTGCACACTCGGGAACTGGGAGCATCCCCAGGACTCGGAATGTCTGCACACTCGGGAACTGGGAGCATCCCCAGGACTCGGAGTGTCTGCACACTCGAGTTGCACAGTCGGGAACTGGGAGCAATCCCAGCACTGGGAGTGTCTGCACACTCGGGTTCTGGGAACATCCCCAGGACTGGGAGTGTCTGCACATTCGAGTTCTGGGAACATCCCCAGCACTGGGAGTGTCTTCACACTCGAGTACTGGGAGCATCTCCAGGACTGGGAGTGTCTGAACACTCGGGTACTTGGAGCCCGCGCACAACTAGGGGTGCCTGCACACACGGGTTTTGGCAGCATCTGCAGGACCTGGGGTGTCCCGCGCGAACTTCACGCGGACAACAGGATTCTTCTGTGGTAATATTTATTGTGCACAGCTCTTTTGTGAGAAGGACCCCGAAATGGGGCAGAAGCACCGTTTATATAGCAGTCCAGAGGGTTCGGGTATGCTCTGGATTGGTGCACCGTCTGATGCCTCATTAGCATGCCCAAGGCGCGGGCCCAGAGAACGCGGGCCCGGGAGCGCAGTTTGCCCAATGCAAAGGCAACGGCGGGAAACGGCTTGTAGTTGTTCTAGCAACTCAGGAAGTCAGCGCCACCTTAGGGCGTGGTACAGCACACATTGTGTGGTAGGCTGCCAACAGTTCCCCCTTTCTGTTTTAATAGAGCAAGGTCTCTGGGCCGCAGCTGCGACATGACCTGTCAGAGACTCTATTAAAATTGGCTGGGAGAATGCCTGTCTTAGGTTGCCTCTGCAGAGGTATTCCTTACCCGTCATGGGGTGGACAGACAGCTTTTGGTCTGTTCCCTGTCTTAGGTTGGTAATACTTGCAGCAGGTCTTACCCGTCATTGACTACTTCTCCAGCATACTAAGCCAAATGTTTGGGGAGGAGCCTGCTTCCAAAGCCGCAAGGGCCTGTGCAATGACTACTTTATCGCGCTGATGCTGGGCACGGAGCCTACACATAATCCAGAGCATAATTATAATCCCTCCACATAGAAATAGGCCAAACCCTGCCACCCCTGCCCATTNAAAACCAACGAAAAAAAAAAAAAAATTCGATCCCCAGCACCCACCAGATGACAAGCACGTGGTTGAACGCACACATCACGACCCTAGAAGCACATACTAAACAAAAAAGGGATTGGAACTGTACACCCTTGCAACCAAAAACAATTATCTCCAGAACCCTAGTTGTACATCTAAATGTGAATTATAAATTTGGACGACCAAGGCCGCTCCACAGCTGAGCGTCACAATTCCTGGCCAACATCACAAAAAGAATTAGTAAAGTGAAAAGATGTAATATATCTGAAATGGAAAGGCCCGGAGCCTATTTTAATAAGATCCAGGGAAGCTATTTGTGTTTTTCCACAACAAGAAGAGAATCCAATTTGGGTACCTGAACGGCTGACACGAAAAGTGTTGGAGAAAAAGGATAAAGGTGCCCCTGCTACTGTCAACTCCTGATCCTGACAGAGATGATGGGGGCAAAAATTAGGGGACCACTCTGGGATCTCGTACTCGCGCCTTCCTATACCGATTCCAGTTGCACACACACGCATAAATATGTAATGTATTTCCCCCCACCTCGTTCACTACGAGATTCCTCCCTAGGGTTACCTTATCTGCCAATGGATATAGAGATTGCTAGTATTACTGAGAATAGAAGCCTTCTGCTCAGTGGGAGTCTATGTTTTTTCATTCCGGCATTCCTTAATCTCCTTCAAAATATAGCATTATCAATCAAAAATATTATCCTAGGCAAACAAACTGCAGTCTGGACAATTCCCCCAGACCTATCTGATAATTCCCTCTTCCTATTATGTTGTTATGTCCATGATTAATGGGTAGTGGCTATTCAAACATATTGGCAACAGACCACCTACCCAACCAAGTTATTCTCCACATTGCATGGGGCCAGGCCGGAAGGCCTGTGGCCGTGGACAGGATGCCAGTCAAAAACTAACAAATGGACAAATAAGAACTTATCCTTTGCCTTTTCCCCTAGAATCTCCCAGTAACTTGGAAATGATAATGCCTCCATTCTCTCCATGACCTCGAACTCCTCCAAAATGCACAAACAGCCCAATCACTCAAAAATTTATCCTCCTCTGTAGCAAAAGCCCTGGATTTACAAACCCATGCTAATGCCCAGCTAAAGGGCAGACTTATGGTAGTAAACCAAAAAATAAACCTAGTCCAGACAATAGATGTATTGTGGCGCTGGCCCGCTTGCTACGAGGGGAAAGACCCGGGCCTGTGTGTACCAACATCCAATGATTAATAATTTCACAGAAAGCAACAAATTTGGCTAAACAATTGTCCAGTTATCTTTTAGGTAATTGGACTGAAAAATTTGACAGCTTGATGAATCAACTCCGCATGGCGATTGTCACCCGTCTAATCGCTAGAGTGGATGCCCTCCCTTGCTGAAGGACTGTGGCCTCCGGATTACTGCGCCCGGTCTCACACTCCAAAAGATGTGTCCTTCCTCCAGGTTCCTCCCCAGGAGGGACCTGAGGCCTTTTAATAGGGTAACTGTACACTGGGGAAAAAGGAAATAAGCAGACTTTTTGAGGCCTATTGGTTGGATACTGGTTTGAGTTGACACTGATCCCAAGGGACCCTAAAAAGCATTGTGGCCCCCAGTTAAAGTAGGGACTTATGGAGGTCAGGTGATAAAAGGAGTTTTGGCTGAAGTCCACTCACATTGTTGCCCATTTGAGTCCCTGAGCTCATCCTGTGGTTATTTCCGCAGTCCAAGAATGTATAATTGGATAGATATAATTAGAAACTCTCAGAATCCCCACATTGGTTCAATGACCTGTGGAGTGAAAGGATATTCGGAGTTGAAGAGGATGCCAAATTGGAAACCAGTGGTGTTGTGCCTCTACCAGGTGAAATAGAACCAAAACCATACCGGTAGGGCGGCCGGCCTGGGATTGCAGAGATTAGTGCTACCATCAAGGACTTGAAATATCCAGGGGTGGTGGTTCCCACTATATCCCCCTTTAACTCTCCAATTTGGGCCATGCAAAAGACAGATGGATCATGAGAATGACATTTGACTATTGAAAACTCAACCAATAGTGACACCAATTGCAGCCCGCCCATGTGCAATTGGTGTCCTTACTTGAGCAATTAATATGTCTCCTGGTACAAGGTATGCAGCTAATGATCTGACCAATGCTTTCTTTCTTCTCAATACCGGTTAATAAGGAACAGCAGAAGCAATTTGCTTTCACATGGCAAGGCTAACAGTATACCGCGCTTATGTCTACCATCAAGGGGTATGGTAACTCTGCAGCTTGTGCCATAAATTATTAGAAGGTGATCTTGATCGCCTGAACTTTCACAAAATGTCACACTGGTCCACTATATGGATGATGTTATGCTAATTGGAAACAGTGAACAGGAGGTAGCAGCCAGTCTGGACTTGTTGGTAAAGTATATGTGCATGAGAGGATGGAAATAAATCCAACAAAATTCAAGGGGGCATCTACCTTGGGGAAGTTTCTAGGAGTTCAGTAGTGTGGAGCATGCAGAGCAGTTCCTTCTAAGGAAGAGAATAAGTGTTTCACCTGGCCCCGGGTCGGGCCTCAGCACGGGCGAAGAAAGAAGCACAGCGTTTAATGGGCCTTTTGGATTCTGGGAGCAGCACATTCCTCATCTGGGTGTGCTACTATGACCCATATATCAGGTGATTCGGAAGGCAGCAAATTTTGATTGGGGCTTGGAACAGGGAAAAGGCTCTTCAACAGTTCCAGACTGCAGTGCAGGCTGCCCTGCCCCCAGGGCCATATGAACCAGCAGACCCAATGGTGCTTGAGTATCAGTGGCAGATATAGATGCCGTCTGGAGTCTGTGGAAGCAGGCTCCCATAAGGGAATCACAACGGTGCGGCCGTTGGGATTTTGGAGCAAGGCTCGACCTTCATCTGCAAACAACTAATCTACTTTTGAAAGACAGCTCTTAACCAGCTATTGGGCCTTAGTGGAAAATGAACGTTTGACAATGGACCACCAAATCACCATGCGACCTAAACTGCCCATCATGAACTGGGTATTATCTGACCCACAAGATCATAAAGTAGGATGTGCACAGCAACAGTCCATTGTCACATGGAAGTGGTACAAGTACGTGACAGGGCCCGGGCAGGCCTGAGGGCACAAGCAAGTTACATGAAGAATTTGCCCAAATGCCTATGGTTTCCACGCCTGTTACAATGCCTCCTATTCTCAAGCATGCAAGTATGGCTTCATGGGATTTGCACTATGATCAGTTGACCGAGGAAAAGAAGACGGGCCTGGTTTACTGATGTTTTCTGCACGGCGGTATGCAGGGGGGCACCACCCAGAGGTGGACAGCTGCACCATTGCAGCCTATTTGTGAAACAACCCTAAAGGACACTAGTGTAGTGAAAGGTCTTCACAGTGGGCAAAACCTCGGGCAGTGCACATGTTTGTTCATTTTGCCTGGAAGGAGAAAATGCCAGAGGTTCGATTATATAACTGATTCATGGGCTGTAGCAAATGGTTTGACTGGATGGTCAGGGACTTGAAGGAGCATGACTGGAAAATTGTTGAGAAAGACGTTTGGGGAAGAAAGTATGTGGATAGAGCTCTATGAATGGTCAAAGGATTTGAAAATACTTGTGTCTCATATCAATGCTCATCAAAAAGATTGATCTCGGCAGAGGGTGAGTTTAATAATCATGTAGATTGGATGATTCGTTCTGTGGATTGTCAGCCGCTTTCTCCAGCTATCCCTGTAGTTGCTCAATGGGCCCATGAAAAAAAGTGGTCATGGTGGCAGAAATTGAGGTTATGCATGGGCTCGAAACCCTGGACTTCCACTCAGCGGCGAAGGCAATTGATCTTGATGCAGCTGCTGCAGAGTGGCCATAGGAGGAAGGAAAAAAAAGAAAAGAGGAAAGGGAAAAAAAAAGGAGAGGAGGGGAGAAAGGAAGAGAAGAGATTGGCCAACAGCAGAGACCAACATTAGCCCCCGATATGGTGCTATTCCCCCGGGGTGACCAGCCAGCAACCTGTTGGCAGGTTGACTACATTGGACACTTCCATCATGGAGGGGACTCGTTTTGTCCATACAGGAATAGATACTTATTATGGGTTAATGATTTCCCTTTCCTTCCTGCACTATGCTTCGTCCAAAATACCATCCAGGGACTTACGGAATGCCTTATACACCGTCATGGTATTCCTCGCAGCAGTGCTTCTGACCAAGGAACTACTTCACAGCCAAAGAAGTGGACTGTTGGCCCATGGTCATGGTATCCTCTGGTTTTACCATGTTCCCCACCAACCAGAAGCAGCTGGCTTGATAGAATGATGGAATGGCCTATGGAAGACACAGTTACAGTGCCAAGTAGGTAGCAATACCCTGGAGGGGTGGGGCAAGGTTCTCCAGCAAGAGTATATGCTTTGAATCAGCATCCACTATATGTACTGTTTTTCTTTCTCCTATGACCAGGAATTCAGTGGTCCCAGGAACCAAGGGGTGGAAATGGAAATGATTCCACTCACTATCACCCCTAGTGACCCAGTAGGAAATTTTTGCTTCCTGTACCCACTACCTTGCATTCTGCTGGTCTAGGATGTTTTGGCTCCAATGAGGGGAGTGCTTTTTGCCAGGGGATACAGCAAACGTTCCATTGAACTTGAAGCTAATATTTCCCCCTGGCCACTTTAAGGCTTCTAATGCCTTTAAGCCAACAGGCCTAAGGAAGGAATAACAGTAGGTAGTGAGGAGTGATTTATCCAGACTACCAGGAGGAAATGGGACTTTTTCTCCACAATGTGGGCAAGGGAGATTATGTCTGGAAGGCAGGAGAGTCTGTAGGGCAGCTTTTGGTGCTACCATGTCCTATGATTAAGGTCATTGGGAGACGCCCATACAACACCAAACAGACAGGACAACAATGGCCCAGACACGTCAGGATGAAGGTAGGGTCACTCCTCAGGGAAAGAGCCAAGACTTGCAGAGGGGCTTGCTGATGGGGGAGAAATGACAGATCGGGTAGTGAATGAAGTAGTTATAAATATCAGCTGAGGTCACTGGACTCAGTTGCAGAAATGTGATTATAATAGATATTAACTTTTGTCCTATGTGGTTAAGAATGTGCCTTGTTCATATATATAGTACATATAATATGATAATATATAAATATAAAAGAGTGGATCCTTGTTTGTTCTCTTTTGAATGTGCAGCTGAGATAAGTTAAGCGTTGTCATATTTAGGTTATTTAGATACTGAAGGACGAAGTGTTCCCTCAAAGACATTACCACCTACTCTAAAATACAATGCTTTGCTATTGCACATGAGACACTTATAGAATGTTAGGTGGAATAATGACCTTGGCATTGTTTGCAATTGACATTTAAGCATAACATAAGAGAGACTATTTATTGGGTGTCAAATTAACAAGGGGTGGACTTGTCATGGATTAATTCTGGGTGTCAACTTGACTAAACTAAGGAACAAATAAGAGAAAAAAGGATGTCTGGATTGGACCACCTCAACCAGATGGGCCCACCCCAAATGTGGGCGGTACCTTCTGCCAGCAGGCAGTACAAAAGGCCACGGCAGAAGGAGCTGGTCCCTTTTTCTCCTTTTCTCCTAGCGGTTTGTCCTCTCTCATCTGGAGAGTTTTTCTTGCTGCTGTGATAAACCTTTCAGATCCCAGCGGGTACTGAGACCAGCAGATCTACAGGAACACATTTTGGGCCTTCAGCAGACCAGACATGGGCTACTGGAGACACCCAAGCCCCGGGGCGGACTGAGAATTTCCCTGGATTCCCAGCCTCTCAGTTTTTCGTGGCTACTGTTGGCTCTAAAAATTCCCCCGACCAAAAAAGAACCCAAAAACCGTTGAACAAATCAATAAGTTGTATATAGTTATATATATTCGTCCTGTTCGTCCTGTTACTTCTGTTCATTAGAGAACCCTGACTAATACACCCAGTGCTGGGGATGCTAAGATGAACCAGTTTTGGCAACACTACCCAGTGCTGGGGATGCTCCCAGTACCCGAGTGTGCAGACACTCTGAGTGCTGTGGGTGCTCCCACAAACCGAGTGTGGGCTGACCTCGAGTCCTGGGGATGCTCCAGAACCAAGTGTGCAAACACTCCAGTCCTGTGGATGCTCCAGAATCGATTGTGCAGACAACTTCCGTCCGGGGGATGCTCCCAGAACTCGAGTGTGCAGACACTCCGAGTGCTGTGGATCCTCCCAGAACAAGAGTGTGCAGACACTCTGAGTGCTGTGGGTGCTCCCACAACCCGAGTGTGCAGACATTCTGAGTCCTGGGGATGCTCCCAGAACCCGAGTGTGCAGACGCTCCCAGTGCTGGGCATGCTCCCAGAACCCGAGTGTGCAGACACTCCCAGTGCTGGGAATGATAACAGAAACTGGGTGTGCAGACACTCCCAGTGCTGGGGATGCTCCCAGAACCCGGGTGTGCAGACACTCCCAGTGCTGGGCCTGCTCCCAGAATTCCGGATGTGCAGACATTCCCAGTGCTGGGGATGCTCTCAGAACCCGAGTGTGCAGACGCTCCCAGTGCTGGGCATGCTCCCAGAACCCGAGCGTGCAGACACTCCCAGTCCTCGGGATGCTCCCAGAACCCTAGTGTGCAGACACTCCCAGTCCAGGGGATGCTCCCAGAACCCGAGTGTGCAGACACTCCCAGTGCAGGGCATACTCCCAGAACCCGAGTGTGCAGACACTCCCAGTGCTGGGGATGCTCTCAGAACCTGAGTGTGCAGACACTCCCAGTGCTGCGGATCCTCCCAGAACATGAGTGTGCAGACACTACCGCAACTACGCAGTCCTGGTGATGGCTCCTAGAACCGAATGTGCGACACTCTGAGTGCTGGGGATGCTCCCAGAACTCGAGTGTGCAGACACTCCGAGTGCTGTGGATCCTCCCAGAACAAGAGTGTGCAGACACTCTGAGTGCTGGGGATGCTCCCAGAACTCGTGTGTGCAGACACTCCCAGTGCTTGGGGATGCTCCCAGAACACGAGTGTGCAGACACTCCCAGTGCTGGGGATCCTCCCAGAACACGAGTGTGCAGACACTACCAGTCCTGGTGATGCTCCTAGAACACGAATGTGCCGACACTCCCAGTCCTGGGGTGCTGCCAGAACCGGAGTGTGCAGACACTCCCAGTCCGGGGATGCTCCCAGATCCTGAGTGTGCAGACACTCCCAGTCCTGTGGATGCTCCCAGAACCTGAGTGTGAAGACACTCCCAGTCCTGGGGATGCTCCCAGAACCCGAGTGTGGAGATACTGCCACTGCTGGGGATAATCTCAGAACCCGGTGTGCAGACACGCCCAGTGCTGGGATGCTCAGCAGAACGTGAGTGTGCAGACACTCCCAGTCATGCAGATGCTCCCAGAACCCGAGTGTACAGACACTCCCAGTCCTGGCGATGCTTCCAGAACCCGAGTGTACAGACTCCCCCAGTCCTGCGGATGCTCCACAGAACCTGAGAGTGCAGACACTACCAAGTCCGGTCTATGCTTCCAGAACCCGAGTGTGCAGACACTCCCAGTCCTGTGGATCCTTCAAGATCGCGGTGGGCAACACACCAGTGTTGGCAATCCTACCACACAATGTGTGCTGTACACGCCCTAAGGTGGGCTGACTTCTGAGTTGCTAGAACAACTACAAGCCGTTTCCACGCCGTTTCCTTTGCATTGGACAAACTGCGCTCCTACGCCGGCCCGCTTTCTGGGCCCGCGCTTGGGCAGTGCTAATGAGGCATCGGACGTTGCACCCAATCCAGAGATACCCGAACCCTCTGGACTGCTATATAAACGTGCTGTCGCCCCATTTCGGGGTCCTTCACACAAAAGAGCTGTGCACAATAAATATTCCACAGAAGAATCCTGTTTGTCCGCGTGAAGTGTTGCGCGCGGGACACAGCCGCAAGTGTGCCTGAAGACTGTGCCGGAAACACGTTGCTGTGCAGAGGCACCCCTATTCGACGGTCCTAAGACCGGGTTCAGAACTGTGGACAGGTAAGTTAAGTTCTGAGATATATGCTTTTCTCTGACGATATCTAAGATTGGAAGCTTCCCTAATTATTTTATTGGCTGTTGTAAGTGATCAAAACTGTAAAAAATAAATTAGGGAAGGACAACAAGCCCTTGCGGACCTTCAGGAAAGCAGGTCAGAAACAGAACGGAGTGAAAGGTTAGATGCGTATTCAAAGAAAAAAGAGGATGCCAGCGAGGGATTAATAAAGGTACCTTATACCCATTTAGAGACCTACAAGCCATGACATTAAGTGATTCAGATTCTAATGAGGAATTACCACAATCCGAAGAGGAGGAACTAGAGGAGGAAGCAGCCCGGTACAAAAATGAACATTTTCACCCCACTTGGCGGAAGGACAGGTTAAAACTAAAAGTAAACGTAAACGGCCGCATAACTCTCCCGCTTCCCGGCCTTCCGCCCCGCCACCTTTGCCGCTAAAAAATTTCTACTTCCTTTTGCTCGCCAGAGGTGCGACATGCCCTGAGGCAAATGTTCCCAGTCATAGAAAACGCTGATGGTGAGCGCGGTCATCAGCCCGTGGAACATAAGCAAGTTAAAGAATTAGCAGAGTCAGTCCGCGCTTATGGAGTTAATGCTAATTTCACTGTGTCGCAAGTAGAGCTTAGAAGCCAGCACTGCCATGACACCCACAGACTGGCAATATTTTGCTAAGGCTTCCCTCCTCACCATGAGACAATATCTAAAATGGAAGGCGCTTTGGCATAATGCCTGTCAGGCGCAAGCCCACTCTAACGCTACAGCTGGAGGCGAGGTGGCCCGATGGACATTTGACATTCTTACTGGTCAGGGAGAACAGGCTGCTGATCAGACCGGCTTCCCGCTTGCAGTCTATGGTCAAATATCAACTGCAGCCCTAAGAGCATGGAAGGCGTTAACAAATAAAGGGGAAGTCTCAGACAATTTAACAAAGATATTCCAGGGCCCGAGTGAGCCCTTCTCGATTTTGTTGTTAGGTTCCTAGAAGCTGCAGGGAAATTTTTTGGGGACCAGGAACAGGCATTTAGTAAATCAATCCAACATTGGTGGCTTTGAGTACAAAAGTTTTTTAATGGAGTTAACTAAAAAATGTCATATGTTTATGCTAGCTGTCTGTGTGTAACTGTTCTCTCATATGTCGATTTTTTGCCATGTGTGTTTCCTTTGTGTTTGGTTGTCGATTAAAAGTGGCCATTTCAAAATTCCTTTCATTCTATAATTGTACACAATAAATTGAAAACTTACTTTCCGACTGCCTTGAACTTTTTCAAAGGCCTAATGTTGAACCCGGGTTCCTAAGTCCCTACAAAAAATTCTAAACTAGTTTTCTAAAGGTTTGATTTGTTATCTGTTAAGACTAAATAGGGCCGGGCGTTGTGGCGCACGCCTTTATCCTAGCCCTTGGGAGGCAAAGGCAGGCTTATCTTTTGTAAAATGTCAAACTGGTCTACAGGCGAGCTCCGGGACACCCGAGGCAGATGTTGTTGTTTTAAAAAAGTGCAAGCTTTGGATTCCAATCCTCTGGAGACAGACTGTTGACCTCCACCCTAATTTTGGTTAATTTAAATAGAAAATTCTTTAAATAAACTGTTTTAATGTTTCTTTAGGCCATCTTCCAGCTGGTGTATTGTGATGAAGGGAGTTCCTGCTGTCAATTCATTATAGTCCTACGGTTTAAATCTATTTAGCTAACTAATACGGTTCATAAAAATGTTTGCTTTATACCCCTTAGTGTTACAATTTTTAATGGGTTTATAGTATGCATACTATTCAGTTTAAGGATAGATTATTGTTAATTATTAAACAGACAAAACATGGTTCGATTTCAACAAAAGTTATGGATATATGGAGATCAAAAAAGTTTCATAATAACTCTACACTGGTTACACTCTTTCAACATCTAAAACAAAGATGCAACATCTAAATTGTTTCTGAGTTTCTCACAACAGGTGATAGTTTTTTGTGGAAATCAGCCTCAGAGCTGACGGTTTAAGACCCATTTTTGGTTGTGTTGCTTTCAACAAGAGTAACTTGCTTGCTTTAAAATTATCTAGCTTTGTTTGGGTGGGGCAGTTTTGTTGACCCTTGGGACCAGGTGTGGCGGCGGTCACACACCTTTAGTCCCAGTACTCTGGGAGGCATAGGGCAGGCAATCCTTTGTGAGCTCCAGGCCAGCTGATAATTCAAGCATATTGGAACCAGAAGAAAAAAAAAAAAAAAAAATGTGGGCAAGATAAATGTGTGTCTGAGGGGCTGTTGGGATAACACAGCCGTTAAAGGCGAGGCTAAAACCAACAAAAGAAAAAAAAAAAAAAAGTTCGATCCCCAACACCCCAAGGACAAGGCATCGTTGAACGCACACACCACACCCTTAAAGCCTACATCTAAACAAAAAGGGGGAATTGGAAAATGTCCCCTTGCACCAAAACAATTATCTCAGTAACCCTATTTATTTACTCTAAATTTTTTAAATTTTGGACGACCAAGGCCGCCTCCACAGCTGAGCGTCACATTGGGGGAGGGAGGAGGGGGGCCTGGGCCAGACAAACGAACACGAAAAAAAATATAGTAAGGTGGAAAGATGTATGAGTCTGAAAAAATAGGAAAGGGAAGAGGGGAGGCCCGGATTTCCTATTTTATTAATAATAGAGATCGCCAGAGGGAGCGATGTTGTGTGTTGTTTTCCTCTTCTAGGTGTCATGTTCTTTATTTGTTTTTTTGGCGCTTCTCCCGCACAAGGGAAAGAAGAGAAATCCCCTCCAATTTGGGGTACCGCCTGAAAAAAAGAAGCGTGGGGGAACTGACAGAAACGGGAAAAAGACACGGGCCGAGGCAAGAAGGGCTAGACAGAAGTGGTGAGGAAGGAAAGGATTAGAAGGTGCCCTGCTAACTGTCCACGACCGTGAATCCGACGGAGATGAATGGGGCAAAGGAACCACGCTGGGGAAATCTTAATCAGCAGTCCGGAGACGGGATGCCAGTTCACCGTAATAGTAAAGTATTCCCCCTCCTCTTCACTACTAATTCCTTCCTAGAGTTACCTTATCTGCCCATGGATAAAGAGATTGCTAGTATTACTGATAATAGAAGCCTTCTGCTCAGTGTCAGTCTATGTTTTTTCATTCCAGCATTAAAATATAGCATTAGTCAATCAAAATGTATTATCCTAGGCAAACAAACTGCAGTCTGCTGGAAATTACCACCCAGACATATCTGATAATCCCTCTTCCTATTATGTTGGTATGTCCATGATTAATGGGTAGTGGCCATTCAAACATAGTGGCAACAGACCACCTACCCAACCAAGGTATTCTTCACATTGCATGGGCGCCAGGCCTGAAGGCCTGTGGCCGTGGACTGGATGCCAGTCACAAACTAACAAATGGACAAATAAGAACTTATCCTTTGCCTTTTCCCCTGGAATCTCCCAGGGACTTGGAGATGGTAATGCCTCCATTCTCTACCTGACCTCGAACTCCTCCAAAATGTACAAAAACAGCCCAATCACTCAACAATTTATCCTCCCCTGTAGCACAAGCCCTGGATTTACAAACCCATGCTAATGCCCAGCTAAAGGGCGGACTTATGGTAGTAAACCAGAGGATAGACCTAGTCCAAGAATAAGTAGATGTATTGTGGCAGCTGGCCCAGCTTGGCTACGAGTGGAAATACCCTGGCCTGTGTGTAACCAGCATCTAATATTATAATTTCACAAAAGCAACAAATTTGTCTAAACAATTGTCCATTTATCTTTTAGGAAATTGGACTGAAAAATTTGACAGCTTGATGAATCAACTTCATATGGCTATTGTCACCATAATTCGACTAGAGTGGATGCCTCCCTTGCTGAAGGACTGGCCTCCTGGATTGCTGCTGCCGTCTCACACTCCAAAGGATGTGTGTGTGTGGACATGTGTTTATGTGTGTGTGGGCACCAAGATGTGTGTGTGGACATGTGTTTATATGTGTGTGGACACCAAGATGTGTGTGTGGACATGTGTTTATGTGTGTGTGGGCACCAAGATGTGTGTGTGTGTGGACATGTGTTTATGTGTGTGTGGGCACCAAGATGTGTGTGGACATGTTTATATGTGTGTGGGCACCAAGATGTGTGTGTGTGGACATGTGTTTACGTGTGTGTGGGCACCAACATGTGTGTGTGTGGACATGTTTATATGTGTGTGGGCACCAACATGTGTGTGTGTGGATGTGTGTTTTCTCCTCCCACCACTTGGGGCCCACACTCAGCTCATCAGGCTTGGTGGAGAGCACCTTCACTTGCTGAGCCGCTCACCAGTCCCCACTTTCCTTTAGACTCACGTAATGGAACAGTAAGGTTGAGAGGCTTCACATGGGACTAAAAATGTCTTGATGGACAACTGATCTAAACAGATGCCAGAATTATACACACAGGTACACTAGAAGAGTGGCTGGGTCAGAAAGACTGTACAAGACTGGTCTAGCCAGTGGCTGATCAGAAGAGATGCAGTCCGATTGACCTCCTGGGCACATTAGTTTCCAGGCTGTGGAGTATACAGTGACTCAGCATACAAACTGCAAAACTGTGCAGTGTTTGCACAGACCTTCACATATGGGAGGCCGTGCATTTATTTATTTATTTATTTAATTTTTCTTTTAAAAATTTTTTATTTTTGTATGCGTATGAATGTACTGTCTGCATGTAGGTCTGTGCACCCGTGTCATGCAATGCCATGGAGGTCAGAAGAGGGTATCAGATTCCCCTGGAACTGGAGTTAAAGATGGTTCTCAGCCGCCATGTGGTGCTGGGGATCAAACCCAGGTCCTCTGCAAAAGCAGTCAGAGCTCTTAACCGCTAGGCCATCTCTCCAGCCCCATAAATAAATAAACAACAACAACAACAAAAAAAAACAATCAAGATGGCAGGTGTGGTGGCACACGCCTTTAATCCCAGCACTTGGGAGGCAGTTCAAGGCCAGCCTGGTCTACATAGTGAGTTCCAGGCCAGCTGGGACTAAAGGGAGACCCTGTCTCAAAAAAATACCTGCCCCCCCAAAAAAGACAATGAAGATGGTGCCAGAGAAGGTCGAGAATGGTGGCACACACTTTTAATCCTAGCACTCACAGGGGCAGGGGCAGGGGCAGATCTCTGTGAGTCTGAGGCCAGCCTGGTGTACATAGTGAGTTCCAGGTTAGCCAGGGCTACATCTTAAGGAGATTCTGTCTTGAAAAACAAAAAAGAGCATTTACTGCTCCTGTACCAGACTCAGGTTCCATTCACTTAACAGCACCCACACGGCCACTCCCAACTGTCTGTAACTCCAGTTCCACAATATCTACCCTCCATGAGCACTGCACAAACATGGTATGGTCACATACATTAACCAAAACACTCATAAATGTTAAAAAACAAAGAGGTCTGGAGACATGGCTTAGAGGTTAGGAGCACTTACTGCTCTTATAGAGGACCTGGGTTTGTTTCCCAAAACCACATGGCAGGTAACAACTGTAGGTAACTCCAGTTCCAGTAGATCCAACACCCTCTTCTGGCCTCCACAGGCACTGCATGCACATGATACACTTACATACATGCAGGCAAGACATACTCATACAAATAAAACTAAATACATAAATAAAAATGATGGGTTTTGTTTTGTTTTTGTTTCTTTGAGACAAGGTCTTACTATATAGCCCAGGTGTTGGCAGCCTACCACACAATGTGTGCTGTACCACGCCCTAAGGTGGCGCTGACTTCCTGAGTTGCTAGAACAACTACAAGCCGTTTCCCGCCGTCTATTGGGCAAACTGCGCTCCCGGGCCCGCGCCTTGGGCATGCTAATGAGGCATCGGACGGTGCACCAATCCAGAGCATACCCGAACCCTCTGGACTGCTATATAAGCGGTNATCCCCCCTGTATTGCTCTTTTCGCTCAGGGTTGCTTTGGCTATTCGGGGTCTTTTGTTTTTCCAAATGAAATTGAGGATTTTATTTTCCAAGCCTGTGAAGAAATTCTTGGGGATTTTGATTGGGATTGCATTAAATCTGTACACGAGTTTGGGTAGGATGGACATTTTTACCTGCAAAACTCTTAAAATTAAAAACATGAACAACATAATTGAAATTGGACAAATGATTTGAGTGATAACAACAAAATAACATAGACTTCATTCTATGTAAAGGAACAACTGAACAAGAAGCTATTGTAATAATGAACATAAATGCACCAAACTGTGGTGCACCCAAATATATAAAACAATACTATAGGACTTTAAGATTTTAAGAGACAGATTATCTAAACACAGTAAGAGTAGATGAGTTCAGTATCCCACTATCTCCAATCGACAGATCAACTGGAGAAAGAATAAACAGATATCTGAATTTAATGATCTTCAAATGTACCTAACAGATATCTGCAGAATATTACACTGAAACACCAAACAATATATTTGCCATTCAGAAGCTCACAAAAGTTTCTCTAAAATAGATCACATACTGAGATACAAAATAAATCTCAAAAAAATTAAAAAATGAAATAATTCATGCATTCTATCAGAGCACAGTGAAATAAACCTTAAAATCAACACCAGAGGAAGCACTAGAAACTACCCAAGTTTATGGAGATTAAACAAGACACTCCTGAATTATGACTATGTCAAAGAAGAAATTAAGAAAGGAATAAAAGTATTCTGGGAACTATATAAAAATGATAGTATGATACAGTAAACTTTTGGAACACCTTAAAAGCAGACCTAAGAGGGCAGTTTGTAGCTCTAAGTTCCTACAAAAAAAAAAGTCAGAAAAGCCACAAGTCAAGCCTTTAAAAAGGGAAGGTAGGTGTGGGGTGGGGGGAAGGGAAAGGGATATATGCCTGAACTGAATTGGAAAATGATGTATGAAATACACAAAGCATCAATAAAAAAATAAAAAATAAATAAATAAAATAAAAAGGGAAGATAAAATGAAACCCAAATACAGCAGATGAGAAGAAATAACAAAAGTCAGAAAAGAAATTAGTGAAATGGACAAAAGAAAATTTTACAAAGAATCGATGAATCTAAAAGCTAGTTCTTTGAAAATATAAACAAGAAAGACAGGCCCTTAGCCCAGCTAACCACAAGAAAGAAAGAACAAATCCAAATTAATAAAATCAGAGAAGAAAGGGGAAACAGCACATGAGACACCAAAAATATCTAAAATGTAATAGGGGAATACTTTAAGAACCTACTAAATTTGAAAAGGTACAAGAAATTGATTACTTTCTAAATTCATGAAAACTGCCAAAACTAAACGAAAAGAGATCAACAGTCTTAAATAGATGCATAACAAATAACAGAATTGAAACAGTAACACAAAACCTGAGGACTCTAAAAGCCCTGGCCCAGATGGATTCACTACAAAATTCTACCAGACATTTAAAGAGTATCTTCAACCAGTACTACTTGAGTTATACAAAAGGATAGAAGCAGAAGAACTCCCAAACTCCTTCTATGAAGCAATTATTACTCTAATATCAAAGCCAGCTTAAGACATACCAATAAAAGAAAACTAAATACCCATATCCTTTATGAACACAGATGTAAAAATTCTCAACAATTACTTGCAAACTGCATAGAGACACACATCAAAAAGATTATCCAACATGATCAAGTCAGCTTTATTCTAGAGATGCAGGGATAGTTCAATATACTTGTCAACAATGTAATAAATCATATAAATGGACATAAAGACATTACATGGCCACTTAAATAGATGCAGAAAAGGCCTTTGATGAAACTCAACATGCAGTACCCTAGAAGGTATTAGACTGGGGGGAACATACCTCAAAATAATAAAAGCTATGTACAACNGGGTTTATCCTGGTGTTGATATTGAGTTTTATTGCACTGTGGTCTGATAGAATGCATGAGATTATTTCAATCTTTTTGTATTTGTTGATTTTTTTTCCTGTGTCCCAGTATATGGTCTATTTTAGAGAATGTTCTGTGGGTTGCTGAGTAGAAAGTGTATTCTCTGGTGTTTGGGTGGAATATTCAATAGATGTCTGTAAGGTCCATTTGGTGTATTGTATCATTCAGTTCAGACGTCTCTCTGTTTATCCTTTGTCCTGTTGATCTGTCTAAAGGACTTAGTGGGGTATTGAGGTCCCCTACTATTAGTGTGCTGGGGTTAATCTGTACCTTGAGATCCTGAAGAATTGTCTTTATAAAGTTTGGTGCACCAGAGTTTGGTGCATATATATTCATATTTGTGAGATCTTCATCGTCAATTGTTCCTTTAATAAAGATGTAATGGCCCTCTTTGTCTCTTTTGATTTCTTTGCTTTGAAGTCTATTTTTTCTGATATTAAAATAGCAACACCTGCTTTCTTTTTGGTACCATTTGCTTGGAATATTTTCTTCCATCCCTTCAACTTAAGTTGGTGCCTAGCCTTGAAATTGAGATGGGTTTCTTGTAGACAGCATATAGATGGATTTTCTTTCCTAATCCATTCTCCCAGTCTATGTCTTTTGATTGGGGAGTTTAGTCCATTAATATTTAAGGTTATAATTGAAAAATGGATGTTGCTTCCTTTCACCTTATTATCCATTTGAGTTTTTAGATTTTGATTCTACTCCTACTATTATGTTTTTATTAGTTTCTTTTCCTAGGTGCTTGGGGATAGTTGCTCCTCTCTTCTGCCCTTTGAATTGCTTCAAGTATTTTCTGCAGAGTTGGTTTTCTGGACATGTATTCTATCATCTTGTTTGTGTCATGGAAGATTTTTCTCTCTCCTTCAACTATAATCGACATTTTTGCTGGGTATAGTATTCTGGGTTGGCATCAATAGTCCTTTAACACTGGGAATGCTTTGCTCCATGTTCTTCTTGCTTTCATGGTTTGTGCCGAGAAGTCAGTTGTAATTCTGATGGGTTTCCCTTTGTATGTGACTTGTTTTTCTTTTGTAGTTTCCAGAATTTTGTCTTTGTTTTGGGCATCTAGCATTTTAACTATGATATGGCATGGGGAGTTTCTTTTCTGATCTTGTCTATTTGGAGTCCTATGTGCTTCTTGTATTTGTATGGGTTTGTCTATTTTTAGTTAGGGGGAATTTTCATCTATTATTCTTTGAAGATCTGATCAATACTATTCTCTTGAGATTCTTCTCCTTCCTCTATTCCTATTATGCAGAGATTTGATCTTTTCATAGTGTCCCATATTTCCTGGTTGTTCCACTTTTGTGTATTTTTAAATTTTTCATAATCTTTATTTGAGCTTTTTAGTTGCTCTGTGTTATCTTCTAGGTCTGATATTCTTTGTTCTGCTTCCTCCATTCTATTTCTGAGGCTTTTTCCTTTCCTTTCTTCTTGATTGGATGAGTGTTCTATTTCCTTTTTCATTTCATCCTGTGATTTCTTTAGTATTTCCATTTCCTTTTTGAGCTTCTCAATCTCTTCTTGGTGCTCCTTACTTCGCTAGTCAGCTTCCTTTTTCAGTATTTCTACTTCCTTCCAGAGTTTGTTATTTTCTCCCTCTAGTTCTTTCTGGAGTTTGTCATTCTCTTCCTTTAGTTCTTTCCGAAGTTTGTCATTGTATCCCTCTAGGTCCTTTTTGAGTTTTTCATTCTCTTTCCTTAGTTCTCTGACTTCTTCTTTATTTTCTTTAATTTCTCTGAATAGGTCTGCAATTATTCCTCTAAGATCTCTTTCTTGGGTCACTTCCAGGGGAATCCCACTGTAGCTATCTCCTACAGGGTTGGTAGAGCTTGGTGAAGAATTATCCTACACCTTTCTCATGTTATCCCTTCACCGTGTCCCTGGCATGAGGGTTTCCCTTTTTTTTTGTTTTTGCCTGTATTCCGCAATGCCAATCACAAATGTCTTTTCACTATGTTGAAGGCTTGTTTTGCTTGCCTCCTTCCGATGCTTTTTTTTCTCCTCCTCGTTTATGGAGTGTTGACTTGTCTAGGTTTCAGGCTTTTAATTTTGTTTGTATATTGGATATTGGAAGTCTAAGTCACTCTTCCCTTCCTATTCTGAAGGTTCTCCAAAAAAATCCACTTGGATACTCTCTCATCAATTCCAGTTGGCTGGGGGGGGTAATCTGTCTGGAGCACCGGGCTCTTACCTGTGCTTCAGGTGGTCTTAGCAAGCAAGGCCCCGACCTGAGCACCCCGCACAAAGACTCATAATGGCATCAGGCCCACTGCCAGCTGAACCTGGGTCCTTTGTAAGAGCAGTTGGTGCTCTTAACCGCTGAGCCATTTCTCCAGCCCAACATTATAGAATTCTTAAAAGTGAACAGTACTTCATGCATACACTCATAAATAAGGTTCTAATAAATAAATTTGACAATGGCAGTTTATGAATTTTGTACTGAACAGAGGCACATACATTACTATCATACACAGACAGATCTTAATATGCTGCTTAAAAATATTATACACACACACACACATTTATCCACACATTCATTCAAGAGATTTTTATCCTAATGTTTGTACTGAACAGTCACATACATTGGAAAAAAACCACCTTTAGAAATATTTAAAACATGCGGCTCCAATTAATTGCACTGCCAGGGCTGAGGTGGCTGATACAGTTTCCTTATCATGCTGGCATTGATGTCTTGCATCTTTGGTTCTAAAACTATGAACTGATTGAAATATTTTAGCAAGTGATGGAAAACAGAATTATATGTACAATAATTTTTTTAGTTTGGGGAAATTTTCATCTATTAGTCTGTTGAAGATCTGATCAATACCATTCTCTTGGGATTCTTCTCCTTCCTCTATTCCTATGATGCAGAGGTTTGATCTTTTCATAGCATCCCACATTTCCATTTCTGTGTTATCTTCAAGGTCTGATATTCTTTGTTCTGCTTTCTCCATTCTATTTCTGAGGCTTTTTCCATTCCTTTCCTCTTGATTGGACAAGTATTCTATTTCCTTTTTCATTTCATCCTGTGATTTCTTTAGTATTTCCACTTCCTTTTGGAGCTTCTCAATCTCTTCTTGGTGCTCCTTGCTTCCCTGGTTGGTTTCCTTTTTTCAGTATTTCCACTTCCTTCCAGTGTTTGTCATTCTCTCCCTCTAGGTCTTTCTTGAGTTTTTCATTCTCTCTCCTTAGTTCTCTGACTTGTTCTTTATATTCTTTGATCTCTTTGAGTATGTCTGCAATTGTTCCTCTAAGATCTGTGTCCTGGGCCATCCCCAGGGGGATCCCACTGTAGGAATCTCCCACAGGGTTGGTAGAGCTTGGTGTGGAATTATCCTGCACCTTTCCCACGTTGTCCCTTCGTCATGTCCCTGGCATGTGGGTTTCCCTTTTTGCCTGTATTCCGATGTGAATCACAAATGCCTCTTCACTGTGTTGAAGACTTGCTTTGCTTGCCTCCTTCAGGTGCCTTTTGTTTAATCCTTGTTTATGGAGTGTTGACTTGTCTAGGTTTCAGGCTTTCAATTTTGTTTATACATTGGAAATTTAACTCACTTTTCCCTTTCTGTTCTGAAGGTTCTCCAAAAAATCCACTTGGACACTCCCTCAGCAATTCCTGTTGGGGGGGTATGCCTGACTTAGCCCATGCCCCAGTACTCTGTGCTTCAGGAAGTCCCTGATCTAAGCTCTGTGCACTCAAGTCTCACAGTGGCAACAGGCCCACCTTTAATACCAGCTAGCAGGGCGACTCCACCCTGACAGCCACACAAGACAATGATTTAACTATCCAACAAACCAACAAAACAATTATCCAACAACCCAGAGATAGATCTATCTATCAGTCCGCCTGGCTGATGTGCCTGGCTTCTACCTGTGCTTCAGGTGGTCCTGGGAATTCCCTGATCTAAGCTCTGTGCACTCCAGAATAATATACACAATAATTAAATAACTGACAATACCAAAGGTGTTTAGGCTATTTCATTGAAGGGAAGAAATTGCAGGGGAAGCCATGTGCCACCGTCCAAGTTCCAGAATATGAATGAATCCAGGGATTTTTAAATCAGTCTCTGGTCAGAGGGAGGGTGGCACAGCTGTCAGAAGCCTGGTTAAGTAGGAGAAAAGAAAAAAATCTGTTAGTTAACCCCTAAGGGTCAAAATCAGGTCTTCAGAGGTCTGAAAACAAGAAAAAACTAGAAAGGAAGTTTTAGTTATAATACCTGTGAAGAAAACAATTTGGACAGACAGAAATAAAATCTTCGGTTAACCAGCATGGAAACCTAGGAACCCAGGTTCAAATCAGGCCTTTGAAAAAATTTTAGAGGCATGCCAAAAGTAAACTTAATTTAATTTTTTGTTTTTGTGCACAATATAGAATGAAAGAAGCTTGAAGTGGCCACTTTGTTCTGACAGAAAACACACAGGAGAACATGGACACGACAGTTGCATGAATCAGAAAGACACATTGGAGAACGGTTATAACACACAGATAGGTTGGACAGACACATGACTTAATTGTATCCATTAACTCTGGACAATGAAAAAATCCCTTTTTTTCCCTAGAATGTCATAGATAAGTGTAAGTGTTGGTACCCAGAATAACCTGATGTCAAGGCACAGAAAATTCTCAGTTCCCTGATCTGCTGCACACATAACTCTAAAGTTGTCCATCATTGTGCAGGGCTGTGGAACCATTAATTGCAATTGTCACATTTACACAGAATCGTTTAGAGTTTAAGACATCTACTCAGGTGGGACAGCCCGTGTGCCCCTTCTGTACTTTGCAGCACATGCTGTGTGTGCACATTTGAGTAGGACAGCAGACAGGGCAGGCAGGCAGGCAGATCTGGCTCACATAGATTACCTGCTAGTTTAATAAGAATAATTTATTGTTCCTGTCAAAATTAAAAATCCCTTGAGACTTTATTGCCTGAGGCAAGAACTGGATGCCATGTGGGACAGGGTGTGGTAGACACACCTTGGTAATCTCAGATGCAGAGGCTTCTATAGAGAAGCAGAAACAAAAATGGATTTCTGAATAAAATGGGGTTTATAAAGGAAACCAATGGAATGGAAAATGCCAAAATCTGAAATAATCCCTCAAAATAAGTAAAAGTCTTGTAAACAAAATATTAAAGAAACAAAAACAAAACAGCATTCATTAAAATGCCAGATGATGTAAAAATCTCAAACAAAGGCCTGTAAAAAAAACCATTAACTATCCATACAAAATGAAAAATGGAAAATTGATTTTTATTTTGAAACAGATGAAAAACTGGTAAAAACAAACCTTGGTTACTCTGACATAAAAATATATTAATTGAATCTCAGTTGCCTTTTTATAATAATCTAATATAAAAATCCAAAATCCCAAATTGTGAAAGGATCAGAACACGACATTAAATAAACTGTAAAAGAATTAGAACATTGTTGGCAGCCTACCACACAAACAATGTGTGCTGTACCACGCCCTAAGATGGCGCCGACTTCCTGAGTCGCTAGAACAACAACAAGCCGCTTCCCGCCGTTGCCTTTGCATTGGACAAACTGCGCATGACTACTACTCTCTGAGCCCGCGCCTTGGGCATGCTAATGAGACATCAGGGCAGTGCACCTATCCAGAGCATACACGAGCCCTCTAGACTGCTATATAAGCAGTGCTTCTGCCCCATTTCGGGGTCCTTCTCACAAAAGAGCTGTGCACAATAAATACTGCTGCAGAAGAATCCTGTTGTCCGCGTGAAGTTCTTGCCGGCAAGACTGCTGTGCGCGACAGAACATGGCATTGGTTGTTATAAGCGCTGATTTAAATTCAAGTTTCCAATAAGGTATTCCTGACATGTGGTCAAGATGGTGGCTGTGGAGTGGGTGCGGTTGAGTGCAGCTACCGTAGAAATGGGGCACATGCAGATGCCGTCCCAGTCCACCCTTTTCTGTCTGAATGAGTGTGGGAAAAGGCACAGTAAAGAAAAGTAGGAAGGACCTGACCGAGCCATACCACTTCTGGGTATATACCCACAATACTCATCCTACTGCAAAGATACATGCATATCCATGATTACTGCAGCTCTTTTCACAATAGCAGAGTTGGAACCCATCCAAATGCCCCTCAACTGAGGACTGGATAACAAAAATGTGGTACATCTACAACAATGGAGTTCTATGAAGTGGCGAAGAAAGATGAAATCATGATTTTGCAGGTAAATGGATGGAACTTGAAACCATTATGCAGAATGAAGTAACACAATCCCAGAAAAACAAACAGGAAGTGGTTTCCCTCATTTGTAGATGCTATTGAAATTGAAAGAATAGCTGAGCAATGTTACTGTTATATTTCTTTCTATCTGAATGCAACTATGATTTTATAATGTGAATATCTTAATGAGTCATAGAATTAACTTACCACTTACTTTCAGGCATGGTAATTAATGTACATGAGTCCAGAGTGTATATTAATATTTTAGAGTAATATAATATTAAAATAAAAAATGTGCACCCTGGAAAAAAAGTAAAAAGGTTTGGATTTAAGGTTGCAGTCTTTTTTTTTTTTTTAATTTTTTTTAATTTTTTTTTTAATTTTATTTCCATATGTGTATGAATGTATTGTCTGCATGCAAGTCTGTGCACCCATGACGTGCAACGCCGCGGAGGTCAGAAGAGGGTGTCGGACTCCCCTGGAACTGGAGTTCTCCTGGAATTGGAGTTTCAGACGGCTCTCGGCCGCCATGTGGGTGCTGGGGATCGAACCCGGGTCCTCTGCAAGAGCGGTCGGCGCTCTTAACCGCTAGGCCATCTCTCCAGCCCTAAGGTTGCAGTCTTTTACTGCAGAAATCTTTTAAGGTTGCAGGAAGGTTGGGAGAGACTGGTCAGAGCATGTGGGCAAAGCAGCACGGAGCAGGGAAACTCAGCCTTAGACTCAGAAGTACAGGACCTACCTGCCTGTGAGCCCAGCGTCCTGGGAGCACAAGGAGGTCAGTTCAGTGGGACCCTAGCTGCAGTTTCAACATCCTGAGACTGCAGAAAGGGGTCAGAGCATGGCAGACATGGAAACCCAGTTGAGATAGTCTGCAAACCTCAGTGGGTTCAAAAAGGCAGCTAAGGCTGAGAAGAAAGGCAGAGAGAGGATAGAGAAAGCCTGAGAAGAGGAAGTGGGGGGAGAGGGGGAGAGTGTGGGAGAGGAGAGAGAGAGAGAGAGAGAGAGAGAGAGAGAGAGAGAGAGAGACCTTATTGTGAAATGTGGAAGCTGGTTATCTAGAGAAATACACTTCTGGCAAGTTTCCAGGGGTGTCCAAAAGAAAGTTAAGTGGTTCTTTTCGGGGGAAGAAAAATATATCAACCCCCAGACAGAGTCACAGCACCATTATATTAGGTTATAAAGGCACATGAGACTTAAGTCACTCTGGGAACATGGTTTACCTCCGTTGGAACTGCCAGAGCGGGTCACGTGCTAGCACGTGGTAGAACGGGAGCAGAAGCAGGGGCAGGGGCAGGGGCAGGGCCAAGATGGCGACTGGGGCCCACCCATTTATAGCCATGGGGTGGGAGCTCAGGTACAGGGGAAGAGGTCAGAAGATTGACAGCCTCTGGAGGAAGTGGACATCTGTGTGTCCCTTGGAATTCTGGGAAGCCCAGACCTAACACTGCCCCTTGGTGGCCTTGTCCTCTGGGGCCTTCTGTGGGGTTGGCTATCTTTTTGGTCTGTGCTAGAGGATTTTTCAACCTTTTCTGTCTTGGGCTTGCTGGGTTCTTTGGGGGAGCCCTTGTCGCCCTCCTTGGCCGTGGCCTCTGCTTTGGCCTTCTTGGCAGGCTTCTTGGCCTCTGCCACCTTCTCCTCCTTGGCATCTTTCTTCTCTGAGGCTGCTGGCACCTCTCTTTCTTTGGCTCTTCCTTCTCTGCTTACCAGGCTCTTTGGTCTTGGGGTTGTCTGGTTCCTTCTTGGTCATCTCTGTCTTCTCTATGGGTTTAGCCTCTTCCTCACCTCCATCTTCCTTCACCTCCTTCTCTAGGGTCACTGCTTCCTTCTTATCTCCAGCTTCTTCCTTCTTGGCTTCTATTTTAGAATTCTTAGGCTTTTCGACAGCAGCTTCCTTCTTTTCCTCTGCCTTGGGCTTCGGGGCCTCCTTAGGGGCCTCGTCTTTCTTCCTCTCTCCCTTCTCTGTTTCTGGTGTTGCTGGGGTCTTCTCTTCCTCTACCTTCTTTGGGAGCTCTTTGGCTTTCACTTCCTCCTTTACAGGAGACTTCACCTCTTCCTTCCCAGGGGCCTTGGCATCCTCCTCAGGGGACTTGACCTTCTCTGGGAATTTGGCCTCCTCCTTGGCAGGATCTGATGTCTTCAGGGGACTTGGCCTCTTCCTTCACTGGGGCCTTGGCCTTGGCTGGTGACTTAGCCTCTTCCTTCACAGGGGACTTAGCTTCTTTTTCTGGAGACGTGACATTTGCTGGAGGAGACTTTGCTGCTCTTCTTCTCCCCCTCCTTCCTCTTCCACTTCCTCCTCTTCTCCCCCTTCCTCCTCTTTGCCTTCCTCCTCTTTGGCCCATTTCTCCTCTTCTTTGGTCATTTCCTCTGTCACCTGGATCTCTTCTGTCTTTTCCTCCACAAGTACAGTTTCCTTCTCTGATTTTTCTACCACCTTGATCTCCTCACTTTTGACTTTTATGTGAGTGGATGTGAAGGAAATTTGGGGGAGTGCCTGGGAAGAGAGAAAGGGCCTGGGCTAGAGCCAACCCAACATTCTTCACCTTCCAAGAGTTTTCTGGTAGGAGGCAGTGTCGCCTGATGACTGTCCTCCAGCTCAGAGCGCTGCCTCTCTCGTGAATCCTTGCTGCTTTTCAGAGCCTCCAGCTCTGTGGTCCCAGCCTGTAGCCGGGGCCTATACTCTGTTATCTCCTCCTGTGCAGAGAGCACAGCATCTGTGCTCACCCTGGCTGCCTCCAACGGTCAATCCAGCCTCACTCGAAACCACTCCTTGGACTGCATCGTGCTCTACACCGCATGCATGGCCTTTGAGCTCCCACAGGGCTGACATCACATGTCACGTCACACACCTGCACCTGTGCCTGCACGGCGCCACAGCCCTGGATCTAAAATAAATATTTTTTAAAAAGAAGGTGTGGCCATGCTGGATGAAGGGCATCAGTGGGTGAAGGTTTGAGTGCTTCAGCCTTGCCAGACGCCCAGTCACTCTCCACGTCCTGTGCCTGCTTCGAGATGCAATGGCCCCGCGTTCTGCTCCCACAACCTTTGCCACCATCACGGTGAAACCCTAAGCTCAAATATACTCTTCCTTTTATAAGTTTCCTTGGTCACAGTGTTTTATCACAGCAACAGAAAAGTCAGTAATACAGAAGTTGTATCAGAGAGTGAGCTGTTGTTGTGAAGAGCCTGACACCATGGGTTTTGGAGGAATGTGGAAGACTTTGGAAGTTTGGACTACAAAAGCAGTTGAATACTGTAAGAGCCTAAGAGCTTGCCTGAAAAGTAATGGTCTGGGCCGGGCGTGGTGGCACACACCTTTAATCCTAGCACTTGGGAGGCAGAGGCAGGCTAATCTTTGAGAGTTCAAGGCCAGCCTGGTCTACAGAGTGAGTTCCAGGAGAGCTGGGACTACAGGGAGACCCTGTCTCAAAAAGACCAAAAAAAAAAAAAAAAAAAGTAATGGTCTGATTTCTTT
>VZQC01013528.1:34871-113118 GCA_009823505.1 Rhizomys pruinosus
CCGGCTGTAACTCAGGGTTTTTTTATACAGAACTTTGCAGGGGGCTGGGACACACAGAACTGGGGGTTGGGACAGGCAGGGCTCCAGGCCACATGCTTGGCCCAAGGTATAAAAGACAGTTGGCGCCAGGGCAGATATGACAAGCAGGCAGGATCTCAGCGGGAGTCCAGGCTTGGAGGCTGTTTGCTGCCTCTTTTAAGTGCTTCTGCCTGCACAGAATTTAAATTGAAAAAGAGCAGAAGATTAACATTGGAGCCACGGCACAAGCTTAAGGAGAGGGTCCCTTTGATAAAGAGATTAGAGTGATTAAGGAGAGGCCTATAAATTTGTACTTAAACAATGGAAAGAGTACCTTCAGGGCAAGACCATACCCAGCTAAGCCTCCAATTTGTGAAAGGAAAAAAACCTAAGGAAGTTCCTGCTCCTAGAAAACTAGAAGGACAGCCAGGTGTGGTGGCAAACGCTTTTAATACCAGCACTCAGGAGACAGAGGCAGGCGGGTCTTTGTGAGTTCAAGGCCAGCCTGGTCTACAGAGTGAGTTCCAGGACAGCTGGGGCTACAGGGAGACCCTGTCTCGAAAAGACCAAATAAATGAATGAATGAATGAATGAATGAATAAATAAATAAATAAATAAATAAATAAATAAATAAATAACCCCTGGAAGGACAAAGGCTGCTGGAAATGTGGATGAAGCAGGCTAAGATCCATCCCAGGCCGGCAGCCAAAGTTGGCATTGTCTTTCTCATGCTGGTTTTGAGGCATGAAAGATGCAAGAGTCCTGGGTTCTTCCTCTGCAGAGCCTGAAGCCGGGCAGTGTGTGCAGCAGGGGTGTCCCTGCATAAAGAAAGCCCTGACAGACTGCTGTGTGGAGTTGTGAAGGTGAAACCTGGTTGGCAGTAGAGACCCCAAGAAGACATTGGAGATGCCAGAGCTGTGAGACAGCAGCCAAGGAGAGCTGCATGCAGGGAGTGGTGCCAGCCCAAGTGGGTGGGTGACGCCACAGAGCTGGAGGGCCTGAGTCCTTTAAGCCCTTCAGAAGTAAAATCCCAGAAGTTGGCCATGGACCTACTGGACTTGGTGTTTGTCCTGTTGGTTTTTGGTCTTGTTTTAGTCCAGTATTTTTCCTCACTATGCCCCCCATTCTTCCCATCTAGAATGGGAATGTGTATTTGGTTCCATTGTATATTGTGAAGAGAACTAGCAGGCCATTTAGAGCAACTCCCTTTCTTTAGAGAAAAACTCCATTTTGTGCTAAGGATTACTTGGAAGTGGTGTCATTTTGCAAAAAGCTGAACTGGCAAGCAAGTGGTGTTTACTCAAATGGAACCTTGAACCAGGCTTCAGCAGTGAGGTTGCAGAAGAACATGGGAATGGGAAGACGAAAAAAATGGGTCAACAGCCCGGGTTCCCAGCACTCACATGGTGGCTAAGAACCGTCTTTAACTCCAGTTCCAGGGGAGTCTGACACCCTCTTCTGACCTCTGAGGCATTGCATGACACAGGTACACCAACCTACATGCAGACAGTACACTCATACACATAAAAAAAAAAAAAAGTGGGTCGGTGCTGGACAGATGGCCTAGCGGTTAAGAGCGCCAACTGCTCTTACAGAGTACCCGGGTTCGATCCCCAGCACCCACATGGCGGCTGAGAACCATCTGTAACTTCAGTTCTAGGGTAATCTGACACCCTCTTCTGACCTCCACAGCATTGTACAACACAGGTGCACAAATGTACATGCAGATGGTACATTCATACACATAAAAAAAATTAAAGAAAAATTAACTGCTTAAAAAAAATGGGTCAACACTGGGGTAGCAGGGAAAAGGAACAGGAAAAGGGGATAGCAGGAAAAGGGGATAGCAGGAAAAGGGGATAGCAGGAAAAGGAATAGGAAAAGGGGATAGCACCTTGGGGCTCAGAGAGAAAGCAGTGATCTCATCAAACCCTGTGACTGGAACACCAAATGGGACACAGCTGCCAGGCCCTGACTTCCCTTGTGTTCTCTGGGAAAATCATCCTGGACAGTCTTCACTGACTGTTATCTGTCTTCCTCTAGCTGTTGCCTGCTTTACTCAGGACCTAAGTGCACCTGTGATCGCTATCTGTCTTACCTGCTTTAACCAAGATTTATGTGTGCTTTCAATGGTTAACTGCCTTCCCTCAGAGTGTTTACCTCCCCAGGTTTATCTGTGAAGCTTCTCCATCCTCTCTGTATGAGGACACCTGGTTAATTTTTACTTTCCATGAAATCCTGGTCCTTTGATATGCTTTCCGAGACCCCTGCTTTTCACTATATAAACTTATAACAAAGAATAGAATAAACCAGGTTTGCAAAAGACCAGTCTCCCAGAGGTGCGTCTGTTGACACTCTCTGCGAGCTTCTGGCTACGGCTCCTGGGGAGCCAAGGCTGTGTCAGCCTCAGCAAGGGTCCCCACAAGTTATTAGCTGCTGTGTGGGTTCTGGGAATTGAACCTGGGGCTTCTGGAAGAACAGCAAGTATTTTTATTTATTTTTTATTTATTTCTGTATGTGTATGAATGTACTGCCTGCATGCAGGTTTGTGCACCCGTGTTGTGCAATGCCACGGAGGTCAGAAGAGGGTGTCGGATTCCCCTGGAAGTGGAGTTCTCCTGGAATTGGAGTTTCAGATGGTTCTTGGCCGCCATGTGGGTGCTGGGGATCGAACCTGGGTCCTCTGTAAGAGCGGNGGAATGCCGATCTCCCCACTGGCTCCTGGCACGAGTGCTTGTTGGGCCTGTGGGCCCTAGAGAATGCGGCCTACTGTAACCCCGTGAGCCTGACTAGAGTTTAGTGACCTGTCTCTGGCCGGTCACTTCCACATAGGAGTGACTCAGCATAGCCCAACCTGAAAATGCCTACAGCCGATGTGGCGAGTTACTATTGGCCCAAAGCTATCCCCCCCACTCTAGGTATCTCCTCTCCCGCCTTCTTTTCTCCACCCCTCCCACCAAGCATATATAAGCCGCTGCCTGATGTAATAAAGTGAGCCCTTGCTTGACAAGCTCCTGGTCCCGTGTGTTCCCTTGCAGACTGTCGACACTCGTCATCCCGCTCAGCTCCATCCACCGAGGAGGCCGGCTGGTTCGAGCCTCCTCTCCCCCATTCCTCTTCAGGTGACACCCAACAAATCCTTAGTCTGGGAAGTTCTGAAAACTTTGAGGGGGGAGGGAAGTAGGTAACTGGGGGGAGGTCCTTGGAAGTAGATCATCCCTGGCTTCCTTTCTGCTTCCCAGTCGGCCACAATGTAAAAAAAAAAATTTACATTTGTAAATTGAGCTGTTCCATTCTCTTCCTGTGACCAGGAACCGAAATACATTTCCTTTTATGCCTGTGTCAGGTATATTATTTATATTTTATTATGTTTATTTTATGGGTGTATTGCCTACATACATGTGTGTATGTATACCCAAGTCATGCAGTGCCCATGGATTCAGAAGAGGGCATTGGATTCCCTGGAACTGGAATTACCAACGGTTGTTAGCTGCTGTGTGGGTGTTGGGAATCAAACCCTGTCCTCTGCAAAAGCATCCCATACTTTTAACTGCTAAGCTATCTCTCTGCCCTCTTATTTATTATTTTTAATTTATGCATATGAGTATATTGCCTGCGTGTTAGTAAGTGCACCCATGTCATGCAATGCCTGAGGTCAGAAGAGGCATCGGATTCCCCTGGAACTGGAATTATGGATGTTTGTTAGTTGCTGTCCTGTGGGTGGTGGGAACTGAACCCAGGTCCTCTGCAAGAACAGCCAGTGTTCTTAATTGCTGAGCAATCTCTCCAGCCCCAACTATGGGGATTTCTGAAGGTCAACTGGATGCATTTTACATTTTTTATGGGAGACAGGGAGTGGAATGAGATGGTTTGATGAGAACGTCCCCCACAGGCTCTGAGTATTTGGCCATTTTATCCACAGTTGGTGGCTCCATCTGGGGAGCTTTTAGGTGTGGCCCTGCTGGAGGTAGCACATTACCAAGCAGAGGCTTTGAAGAATTCCTCAGCCTTTCAAGATTTCCGGTCACTAGGGCTGGAGAGATGGCCTAGCAGTTAAGAGCACCAACTGCTCTTGCAAAGGACCCGGGTTCGATCCCCAGCACCCACATGGCAGCTGAGAACTGTCTTTAACTCCAGTTACAGGGGAATCTGACACCCTCTTCTGACCTCCGCGGCATTGCACGACATGGGTGCATAGACTTGCATGCGGACAGTACATTCATACACATAAAAAAATAAATAAAATTAAAAAAAAGATTTCCGGTCACTCTGCTTCCTGGGCCTGCTTGGGGATTTGAGGGCTCGGCTTTCTGCTTCACCGCCTCTGCTGTCATTATGGACTCTCACCCCTGGAACCGCAAGCTCAAATAAACTCCTCCTTTTATAGTTCTCTTGGTCACAGTGTTTTACCACAGCAACAGAAAAGTAACTAATACAATGGCCTCTCGGGAAGTCCTGGGTGCCTGGGTAAGAAAGGGAAGGTAGAAGGCTGAGGAGGGGGTTCGGTGATGAAGTGTTTGCCTTGTAAGCTGAGGACTTGAGTTCTAGCTCCAGAACATGAAAAGCTGGGTTGCTGTGTCATGCTTGGATTCCCCTGACCGGGGGGGGGGGGGGGGGCAGATACAGGAAGCCCCCTGGGGCTCACTAGCCAGCCAGGCGTGCACGCATGTTAGGAAAGAAAGGAAAGAGAGAGAGAGAGAAAGAAAGAAAGGAAAGAAGAAAGAAGGAAGGAAGGAAGGAAGGAAGGAAGGAAGGAAGGAAGGAAGGAAGGAAGGAAGGAGAGAGAGAGAAAGAAAGAAAGAAAACTTAAAAATCTCTTGCTGCCTGGCCTGGTGGCGCATGGCTGTAATCCCAGCACTCAGGAGGCAGAGGCAGGTGGATCTCTGTGAGTTCAAGGCCAGCCTGGTCTGCATAGTGAGTTCCAGGACAGCTGGGGCTACAAGGAGACCCTGTCTCAAAAAGACCAAAACAAACAAACAAACAAACAAACAAACAAATACAAACAAACTCTTGCTGAGTCAGGAGGCAGAGGCAAGAGCATCTCTGAGTATGAGATCAGCTTGGTCTACATAGTGAGACCCTGTCTTAGAAAGAAAAACCTGCTGAGTCCTGGGGGTGGGGGGTGGTCCTCCAGGGTCTGGGGACCTCGGAGCACCATGCTGGGAGAACAACACCTTCGCTTTTGTAAAGATACACTCCACAGAGAAGGAACCTGGGGCTCGGATGGGTGACTCCTTGCAAGGCCACAAGGCCTGGTTCCAGTAGTGGCTCTATGGGTGTGGACAGCCACAGAGGGGCTCCAGGAGATGGAGGGGAGAAGAAAAGGTGGAAAAGAGCGAACTTGTGACGCCTGCCGATGCCGTGTGCAGCGGCAGAGACCCGGTGCCTTCCGCCTGGGGTCAAGCAACCCTGAGGACAGGAAGTGGCTTGGTTCCAGCAGAGAGCCTGCTAGGTCGCAACCGCAACCACCGGACCGAACCAGGGACCAGATGGCAGGGATGGGGATGTGGGCAGCTGGGGTTGGGAAAGCACCCTGGCAGAGCAACCGGGCCAGTCCCCTCCACCATTCTCATGCTTCTGCCATCCTGACTGAAGCTGTCACTGAAGAAGCAGTGCCCAAGTTTATCGAGTCCCACAAGCATTTCTCCGGCCCGTATTGGGCACAGGCGACCTCTCAGGAGAGACCTGCTCCTCTTCCAAGCTCCCTGCAAGCGATTCCTGTGACCTGTCTCTCCTGGGTGGGTGGGGTGCAGCCCCTGGGAGGAGAGACAGCCTGTAGGCAGGGCTTAGAAGGGATGCGTCCCAGCTGCGGGACGGAACCTTCCTCACAACCAACCAAGGACTCTGCTTTGGGAGGAGGAGTGGGGGTGGGGGGGTGGGGGTGGGGCTGGATCAAGGTCAACCAGAACACATCCCAGACCCTGGGAAGACAATACAAAACTCTTTATTGTTCTCTCTCTCTCTCTCTCTCTCTCTCTCTCTCTCTCTCTCTCTCTCCTGTAACGTATGTATAAAAAGCTCTACCTTTGGGTGGACTTGGGGTAGAAAAAACAAAGTTCAAGTCAAAGGCTGTCCACACCCATAGCAACAAAAAGACAAAGGGGTGACCTGGGGGCGTGGCTTGCAGGAGGTGACCTTGCTGTTCTCCCTGAGACACTTGCAGGACAGGGGTCCTGGAGGGCAGTACCAGGGAACTGTAGGCTCTGGGACAGATCAGAGACCTGGGAAACTGAGGACAGCCGGCACTGCAGGATGCAGGAGGGCTGCGTCCAGGGCAGGTGGGCTCTCACTGCTCCTCAGGCCTGTCTCCGCCCAGCGCCTGTTCGTAGGGGCACCGTGGGCGGCAGGGACCTGCTGCGGGCTCGGCACCCACGGGCCCGGCCGGTGCCTCCTCCTCCTCCGCACACTCCTCCAGGCCTTGCTTGCTCTCCGCATCGCTCTCGTCTGAGTTGTCCTCTTCCAAGTAGCGGTAACCACGCACTTTGTGCTGGGGCCGAGGAATGCGTGGCTGCCGTGGGAACAGACCCTGCCGCAACTTCTGCTCCATCCACAGGTACGAGGTTGCAGCGGCCACCAGCGTCAGCAGCAGCACTGCCAGCTTGGCCTGGGAGCAAGGCGAAGGGTAAGGACATGCCTGCCCCTGCCCTGCCTGCCCCTGCTCTGCCTGCCCCTGCTCTGCCTGCCCCTGCCCTGCCTCCCCCTGCCCTGCCTGCCCCCTGCTCTGCCCGCTCCTGCCCTGCCTGCCCCTGCCCTGCCTGCCCTTGTTCTGCCTCCCCCCTGCCTCCCCTGCTCTGCCTCCCCCCTGCTCTGCCTCCCCACCCCGCCTGCCCCTGTTCTGCCTGCCCCTACTCTGCCTGCCCCTGCTCTGCCTGCCCCTGCCCTGCCTGCCCCTGCCCTGCCTGCCCCTGATCTGCTTCCCCTTCTCTGCCTCCCCCTGCCCTGCCTGCCCCTGCTCTGCCTGCCCCCTGCCCTGCCTCCCCCCTGCCTGCCCCTGCTCTGCCTCCCCCCCACCTGCCCCTGTTCTGCCTCCCCCCAGCCTCCCCCCTGCTCTGCCTCCCCCACCTCCTCTGTCTCCCCCCACCTCCTCTGCTCCTGTCTTCCCTCACCCCAGGAGCCTCCCCACACCTCCTGCCCCCCACCTTCCTCCCCAGCCCTCCCCACCAAGCTTCCCAGGCAGCCTCTGGGAACCAGGCTCGGATCTCAGCAACTGTCCTTTAAAGTCACCAGACGCAGCCTGCCTGTTTTAGGGCCTGAAAAAGGCAAGGTGTGATAATCCCTTTGCTTGGCTAAAAAATGATGAAGACTAATAAAGTCTGGGAACCGGCCTGCCTCCCCAGGATCATGGTTACATCAGTCACTGTCTTAGAACGCAGTAGAACGCAGAAATGGAGGGATTCCCAAGAGCTCAAGGGCAGCCTGGGCTGCCGAGTGAGATCAGGACGGCTGGGGCACTGTGTCACAAACCCCACAAACACCCACCTCAAGGAGGCTGTAACTCCAGTTTTGTTTGGTTTTGAAGTGCTGGCATGAGCTATGAACAGGTTTATATATGCTCTGCCAGTGCTCTGCCCAAGCTATATAACCTCTGCCTCCTTCACACATTCTGACTGTAATCCACAGTTACACACATATTTGTATGGGTATTTTGTTGTTGTTGTTGTCTTTTCGAGACAGGGTCTCCCTGTAGCCCAGCTGTCCCAGAACTCGATCTGTAGACCAGGCTGTCCTTGACCTCACAGAGATCTGCCTGCCTCTGCCTCCCGAGTACTAGGATTAAAGGCGTGCGCCACCACGCCCGGCTTACTTTAATTTTTTTCATCTGTATGAGTGTTTTCCTGCATGTATGTGTGCATGCATACCATGTGTGCAGTACTCGGAGAGGCCAGAAGAGGGCATCAGATCCCCAGGAACTGGAATTACAGATGATTGTTAGCCTCCATGTGGGTTCTGGGAATTGAACCTAGGTCCTCTGCAAGAGCAGCCAGCACTCTTAACTGTGGAGCCATCTCTCTAGCCCTCTCTATTTCACTTTCTAAAAATGTTGATCCAAGCTGGGCATGTTAGTACACACCTGTAATCCTAGCACACAGAACACTGAGGCAGGATGAGTTCAAGTACAGTTTGGCCTCCCTTTGAGACCCAGATCCAAAGAAACAAACAGAACAAAAACTTGTGGGTCACAGCCAGGGGTGGTGGCTCACGTTTTTAATCCCAGCACTCAGAAGGCAGAGGCAGGCAGATCTCTGTGAGTTCAAGGCCAGCCTGGTCTACATAGTGAGTTCCAGGACAGCTGGGGCCACGGGGAGACCCTGTCTCAAAAAAAGACCAAAACAAAAACAAAACAAAACAGAACAGAACATGTGGGTCAGGACCTGCCGATGTTGGGGAGCAGGCTGTGCTCAGGGTAGGGTACGTCTGCAGCATTGGGCTGGGGTCCACTCAGAACCACAAACAAAAACCAGAAAACATAAAAACTCGGAGGAGGCCCAGGGCATCTAGCAGCTGATGAGCAGGTAGTGAACAACACACGTCAGACCCTGAAGGAAAGACCAAAGTATGGATCCCTTTAGACTGAGGCCGGCAGGGGAGACCGTAAGTGGGGTGCTGGGTCAGGGCCCACCCCAAGTCTAGGCTCAGCGTCTGGCCCTTGGGAAGTGACACCCGTTAGAGGTGTGAGTGCAGGGCGCTTAGAAACTGGAGCTGTTTCCTGGTGAGACACGGGGCCTCACTCACCCAGGCTCACCTTCATGGGCAGGCTGGAGCCCAGGTACACTACAAAGATGGCAACGGCCTGCCACCAGTGGTAGATGGTGAAGATGAAGTCCTGCCTCTCCTTGTCCTCATACAGAATTCCCAGGAGTGCTGTAGGCAGATGAGACAGGTAAGGGTCACCCAGTGCCCGTGGCTGTGCAAGGCCTTGTACTGGTTGGATCTCTTGACCCAGAATGTCCAAGGACTATGCACTGATCCTTGCCTGTCCCCTAGTGGAGACTTTGGTTACTACACTGCCAAGTGTGCCTGCCCCAGTTGCAAGTGGATGGATGTCCACTGGGGACACAGGTGGCTTCAGAAGAGGAAAGCTTGGTGTTCAGCCACTGCGTGTCACGTGTTCAGTTGCTTCTTCTCTCCCTCACCCAGGGCTTGGAGAACAAACTCAGAGATCAACTTTCCACAAATCAAACCGGAAGGGTAGGAAAGGGGAGCTTGTTTCCTGGAGAATCACTTCCAGGAGGTAGAAGAGCACTGGACAGGGAGTCATGGCTCTCAATACTCAAAACTGGAAGGTGCAGGATTCAAAAGCTGGCTCTGTGGATGATTCGGGACAAGGCACTTAAGTCTCTAAAGCTGATTTTTCCTACCTGTGAAATGAGCTTACATGTATTACATGTTGGATTAAGAAATTCTAGCCGGGCGTGGTGGCGCACGCCTTTAATCCTAGCACTTGGGAGGCAGAGGCAGGAGGATCTTTGTGAGTTCAAGGCCAGCCTGGTCTACAGAGTGAGTTCCAGGACAGCTGGGACTACAAGGAGACCCTGTCTCAAAAAATAAGCAAAAAACAAAGCAAAGAAAAAAAAAAAAAAAAAAAAAAAGAAATTCTAAAGTAAGAAAGCCACGCGGCACCTGGAAGATTGTGGAAGCCACTGCTATTAACCTTTGCCAGGCTGAGCCATAAGTGTCTCAACCTGGGATCCAGGAGTGACACTAGAAACTGTGACCAGCATCAGACCATCAGAATAGGTGCCGACGAGGCTGGACCAACGGCATGTCACTGACTCAAGCCCACCTGAGAGCTGAGCACTCCATACAGTTAGAGCCTGGCCCACCCAGCCTTCCACACACAGGACCCTTTTCCCAGATCTACATAGTAAGATCTTGTCTCAAAAAATGATAAATAAGAAGCTGGAGAGATGGCTCAGCAGTCGAGAGCACTGATTGCTCTTGCAGAGGACCTGGGTTTGATTCCCAGCACCCACATGGTGGCTAAGAACCGTCTTTAACTCTAGTTCCAGGGGAATCCAATGCCCTCTTCTGATCTCCGCAGCATTGCACGACACGGGTGTGCCTACCTATACGCAGGCAGTACACTCATACACATAAGAAGTAAAAAAATTTTTAAATGGTAAATAAAAGTAAAATTGAAAAGAAGAAACAGAACAGACCCCAGTTCTGCACCTGAGCCTGGCGAGTGGGCACCTGCCACTGTGAGCCCTGATCTGCTCCTAGTGCCATGGAAATTGTTTCAAGGTAGACCTTGACTGCTGATATATGGGGTTTTTTAAAGACAGTTAAAAAGGGCAGGATGAGGGCTGGAGAGATGGCTCAGTGGTTAAGAGCACCAACTGCTCTTGCAGAGGACCCGGGTTCGATCCCCAGCACCCACATGGCGGCTGAGAACCGTCTTTAACTCCAGTTCTAGGGGAGTCTGATGACCTCTTCTGACCTCCGCAGCATTGCATGACACAGGTGCACAGACCTACATGCAGACAGTACATTCATACACATACAAAAATAAATAAAATTAAAATATATATAAATAAATAAAATAAAATAACTTTTAAAAAGGGAGGGGGCAGGGTGTGGTGGTGCATGCCTTTAATCCCAGCAGTCAGGAGGCAGAGGAATGGATCTCTCTGAGATCCAGGCCAGCCTGGTCTACACGAGTTCCAGGAAAGCCAGGGCTACAGGGAGACCCTGTCTCAAAACAATAACAGAGGGTGGAAAGTTGGCTCAGCAGTGTTGTAGAGGACCAGGGTTCCCAGCACACACGGAGGTGTGATGCTCCTCTGCCCTCCATGGGCATTGCATGAGTGCAGTACACTTACATACATGAGTGTGGTACACTTACATGAGTGCGGTACACTTACATACATGAGTGCGGTACACTTACATACATGCAGGAAAACATTCAACATAAAACAAAATTAAAATAAATATGTAAAACATTATATTTTATTTTTATGTGTATGAGTGTTCTCCCTGCATGCAGTCCCTGAGGAGGCCAGAAGAGGGTGTCAGATGCCTTGGAACTGGAATTACGGATGGTTGTAAGCCAACATGTGGGTGCCAGAAACTGAATCTGGGCCCTCTGAAAGAGTAGGCTTCCGTGGTAGCACATGCCTTTAATCCTAGCACTTGGGAGGCAGAGCCAGGTGGATCTTTGTGAGTTCAAGGCCAGCCTGGTCTACAGAGTGAGTTCCAGGACAGCTGGGGCTACAGGGAGACCCTGTCTTGAAAAGACCCAAAAAAGAAAGAAAAAATAGTCAGACCTCTTACCTTCTGAACCATCTCTCCAGTCTCTTAATAAAAAGATTTTTACAATAAAAATTTTAAGAGCAACAAAAATAAAAAATATTAAAATTTTTGGTTTGTTTTATTTGTATTTTATGTGTATTAGTGTTTTGCCTGCAAGTAAGTGTAACACATACATGCAATACCAGCTGAGGCCAGAAAAACGGTGTCGGATCCCCTGGAACTGGAGTTACAGGCAGTTGTTAGCAGCCGTGTGGGTGCTGGGAACTAAACCCAGGTCTTCTGAAAGAGCAACCAGTGCCGTTAGCCACTGAGCCATCTCTCCAGCCAAGATTTATTTTGATGTGTGTTCATATGTGTATGTCACAGGTATGTGGGTGCCCACAGAGACCAGAAGAGGATGTCAGATCCCCTGAAGCTGGAGTTACAGGTGGTTGTGAGCCACTGTAAGTGGGTGCTGGGAACTGAAGTAACTCTGGTCCTCTGAAGAGCGGCCAGTGCTCTTAGACACTGAGCCATCTCTCCTGCTCCAGCCCTGCCTGCTCTGTGTGTGTGTGTGTGTGTGTGTGTGTGTGTGTGTTGTCTTTTGAGACAGGGTCTCCCTGCAGTCCCAGCTGGCCTGGAACTCTCTATGTAGACCAGGCTGGCCTCAATCTCACAGAGATCTGCCTGCCCAGTGCTGGGATTAAAGGTGTGTGCCACCACCTCTGGCTGGCATGTTTTTAGTCTCCCTGGGCCTGTTCATAGACTCTGCATCCTCTGTGTCCACAAGATCTCACATGGGTCTCCTTAGTGAAATGCCCACCTTGAGTGTCCATAGAATGTCCATGCATGGAACTTCTCCACCCTTCCAGGGCGTCCATGGGTCTGCCCCATCTGCCTCTACAGTATCCACAGAACGCCTGTCAGCCCAGGCTGTCCTCAGCCATCTGTACTTCTACCAGGTCCACAGAACACGTGGGCCATCCTGTATCCATGGGGTCCCATGGAATGCCAACACCCCCCTACCACCTACAGGCGGCCACACCTGCACCCCCCATAAGCCACCCATACCCCCACAGCTGTACTCACTGCTCAGTCCCATCTTGTTGAGAGCACTGCCCACACCCCAGAGGGCGGCTGCTACATAGAGGGTCCAGCTGTGTTTCAGGACCTTAGGCACTGGGGCCCAGAAAAAGAGGCTGAGTGTGAGCAGGAGGTGCAGGCCGGCCCCAGCCAGCAGGGGCACAGAGCGGGGCAGCCACAGTCCAAGCAGCCCCAGGACAGAGGCGGCCGAGCCACCCAGGCTGTATGCTATGAGCAGATAGGCCAGCCGCTCCAGCCCCACGGAGCACACGCCATAGCCCTGGAGAGGAGATCACAGGAGGTCAGGTGGCCTGGGCCCTGGCCCTCCCCACACCACATGGTACATTAGTCCCCTGTCCTCTCTAGACCTCCTGGTGTTAATTCCCTCCAAAGTTGGCAGAAAGGGGTGGGGGCCATGTAAAAATGTTTGGACCGTGTCCCCAGACACCAAGGGCCCTGCCCACCCCCTCCCTCCATGTTCCATAGATGGTATCCATGTTTAACTACAAAAACATTAAAATGACCTGTCCAACGTAAAAGGCAATGGAGGAAGAGACAAACGGAGGGAAATGTTTAGGACGTGACTCGCACACCGTATACACGTGTTGGCTGTTGGTCTGAAACTGGGCTTAACCAGACGTCCTGCAGGCAGTACCTACCAGGGCGAGGCCTGTGCAGGCAAAGAGCACCTCGAAGCCGCTGTAGATAAAAAAGGGCACCAGGTGGCGCAAGCGGAAGTCGCGCATGTGTTTGAAGGGCAGCTGGAAGATGTTGCCCCAGCCCACGCTGCGCAGGTCGATCTCCTCCGTGGGCCGATAGGCAGCACCACACAGACACAGCACCTGCGACGGGGCTCTGATGGGAGCTCAGCCTTCCCGGCCCCGCCCCAGCCACACCCAGGGGCCCCAGCCTGCGGCCCCGCCCAACACACCTCCCAGGCCTCAGGTATCACCCCCAGGCTACCCACTAGGCATCAGCCTCAGGGCCAACCCCAGACACACCCGCCAGCCTGGGCTGGGCTTTGCTTCAATAACCTCAGCCCCGCCTCCCCACCCGAGGCCACACCCTCGCTCCCTATCTCGGCCACACCCCTTGCCCCACCTCCCCGCTTGCTTTAGCCCTCACAGCGCACTTTCCAGTCCAGGATTCTGGGTGGGGTTCCCAGTCTCCTCAAAGGTCACAACCAGCTCCCTCTGGTCTCCGGGATCCCAACCCCAGCCCAGGTCCATAGGCATCAGCCACACATCCAGAATCCAGCCCCGACGCCTAGGCTGCAACCCGACCTGACCCCACATGCAAACCCCGGCAGGAGCGAACCCCTCGCTCCCACCGCCTCCTCCCCACCGACCCGAGCCTCACCACCAGCATGGCCATGAAGGCCACCGCCATAAGCACGCTTTCCACCGCAATGAGGTTCCGGCTGCGGGGCAGCGTCCGCAGAACGGTCTTGTTGAAGCCGGCCAGGATGCCAAGGCTCTTAGTGCCTGGGAAGGTGGCGGGGGGGGGGGGGCTTCGTGAGACACAGCTACCGGGACACGGTGGAGGTCGGGTGGAGGGGCAGGCAAGGGCTCTTCCGGGAAGCTCCTTTGCGGAGCAGACTGTAGGAGTCACCCTCCACCCGCCCCTCCCTCCATGCATGCCTGTCTTAACTCTATAAGGCCGGCCCCAAGGGACAACCCAGCTGCAGCCTAAACCCAGATGACACCTCCACCTTGCAGCCTTGCCCACGGTGGGTCACATGTCTAACTTCCTATTTTGGGGCCCTGGGCCTTTGCCAACCACAACCTTAGGATGCTGGACCTGCGGGCCTGGAACCTGAAAGGGAAGGCTACTGGGTGGCTGAATGTAGGACCCCCGCGCCCCTCCCCAGGACTAACCGCAGCTCTGCACGTTGAACAATGTGTGGTTCAGGTCATACAGGTAGGAATTCAGGAAGTAAATCATGGGCAGCTGGGCACAGGCAAAGCTCAGCTGTGGGCAGGAGGGCACACACTCAGAGAACCAGACAACAGGGGGTGAAGGCTGGGGACCAGTCTGGGCACAGTCTTGGGTGGGAGAGAGCAGTCCCGGGGAAAGCCTAGCGGTGATGGGCGGCCCAAGGTGGGAGAACTTCCTCCTGGCCACCTTAGCCAAGGAGGGAATCAAACAAGCAAGGTTTGGCTCAGGAAATGCAGACGGATTCCTCAGGGCTGGGAGGACTGCGGGCTGTGCGGAGTCCCAGCATGCCTCTCTCCATTCCACCCCACCCCGGCCCCAGTGTCCTGTGTGGTACTCACATGGAAAAAGCTATAGAAGATGGCTTGGAAGACCAGGAGATAGGGCGCGTGGGAGCCCCGGGGGGGCCGCTGCTGAGCCCCCTGCTCATCCTGCTCCTTGTAGTGCGAGTATTCGTAGTACTTCTGTGACATCCTGGACCACAAAGAGTGAAAGCTTTTCCCCAGCCTGCCCTCTGCTGGGCTTCCATTGCTGCAGGCTAGGCTGGTCAGCCCCAGTGGAGAAACTGAGGCCCAGAAGAGTAATAGGTTTGCCTGCGGTGCCCTCACTGAACTTGGCAAAGAAGCAGAGACTGGTCAACTCTCCAGCCTCTGCCCCACTGCCCACCAGCATTACCTGGTGATGTAGTTGCCCATGGAGGCCCAGAGAGGCACGATGGCCATGCCCAGGGCCACAGCAGACGGTACAAGTGTGTAGTAACGCTCCCAGTAGTTGGTGGAGACAAAGAGGGCATAGATGCCCACCGCCAGGAACATCATCCACTTGGTACCAAAAAACCTGCACAGAAGGACAGACGCTTGTACCACAGGCCTATGGACAGCCGTGGCCTGAAACCCAGGCCCCACTTCCCAAGGCTGGGGGTCAGCCCAAGACACAAGAAGATGCAGTGTCAGGGACGCAGATCAGCAGAGTGGCCTTGTTCCACAGCTGCAGCATGGGTTCGAGCTCAGGCTTCCCCCAGTCATTGTAAGAATGGAAGGAAAACCAGGTGTGCTGACACTTGTCTTTAATCCCAGCACTCAGGAGGCAGAGGCAGAGGAATCTCAGTGAGTTCAAAGCCAGCCTGGTCTACATAGTGGGTTCCAGGCCAGCCTGGTCTACATAGTGAGACAAACAAAGGAAAAGTATGGAAAGAAACAAAACGAGAGGGCAGGGCTGGGTAGGAGCTCCGTCAGTAAAGTGCTCGCTACACAGCATGAGGGTCTGAGCTTGACCCCCAGAATCCACATAAAAAGCTAGGCCTGGGACATGGGGGCGAGGGCACGCCCAGGCAGCAGAGATGGAACTCTGCTGTGTCCCCACCCACCATCTTGAAGTCCAGCATGGACAGCCAGGAAGTTTCTACGTCTCTGAGGCAGAGGCAGAGGCGGAGGCAGAGGCAGGGGGAATCTCTGTGAGTTCAAGGCCAGCCTCGTCTGCATAGTGAGTTCCAGGTTAGCTGAGGCTACAGGGAGACCCTTTCTGAAGCCACAATGGAATGGGCTTCCTGAGTGCGATGCCCGGCATCTTTGGGTTTCCCTCTCTTCTCTCACCAGAGCCTGTCTCTGTCTTCACTTGAAGGTAAGAGATAAACCGCCCTGGCTTTCTGATATTTTCTCTTCTGCTATGGAACCACAGTTCCTTTTTTTTTTTTTTTTTTTTTAAGTGTATGAGTCTTTCACTTGCATGTATATGCAGCGCCTGCGGAGGTCAGAAGAGGACACTGGATCCCCTGGAACTGGAGTTATGGATGGTTGTTAACCACCATGTGGGTGCTGGGAACCCAACCCAGGTCCTCTGCAAGAGCAGCCAGTGCTCTTAAAGGCTGAGCCATCTCCCCAGCCCCTCCCCTCAGTACTTCTGTGCCCAGATCTCACACACACACACACACACACACACACACACACACACACAGACCTCCTCCTCCTCCTCCTCCTCCTCCTCCTCCTCCTCCTCCTCCTCCTTCTTCTTTTTCTTCTTCTTTTTGAGACAGGGTCTCTGTAAAGCCCCAGCTGACCTGGAGCTCACCATGTAGACCAGGCTGGCCTGGATCTCCAGAGATCCTCCAGCTTCTGTGTCCCGAGTGGCTTGTTAGGATTAAAGGCGAGCACCACCGATACCCAACAAAAAATGAATAAAATTTTTAAAAAATGACACTAGAGGGCTGGGAAATGAGAAAGTCAGTGGGCAGAAGAACCTGAGTTCAGACCTCAGCGCCATGTGGACAACTTGCTGTGGAGGTACGTGCCCAGAGCCCTAGCACTGGGGAGGTGCAGATGGGGCCTCCCCCAGGCTTGCTGCAGCCAGTCGAGCTAAATCAATGAGCTCTAATAGGTGAGAGACCCTGTCTCAAAAAATAAGGGGGGTGGCTCAGTGGGTAAAGGCACTTACTACTGAGGCTGAAAACCCAAGTTTGATCCCTGAAATCTACATGGTGGAAAAGAAGCAACCCCCACAAGTTGTCCTCTGACCTCCACATGCACTGTGGCATGTGTGTGTGCATGTGCATCTGCATACACACACACACACACACACACACACACACACACACACACACACGCCTTTTAAAATCTTTAAAAACAAGCCAGGCATGGTGGTGCATGACTTTAATCCCAGCACTCAGAAGGCAGAGGTAGGATCTCTGTGAGTTCAAGGCTAGCTGGGGCTATAGGAAGTCCTGTCTCAAAGAAGAAAAGAAAACAAAACGAATCTTTAAAAACAAAATAAAGCCAGGTGTGGTGGCGCACGCCTTTAATCCTAGCACTTGGGAGGCAGAGGCAGGTAGATCTTTGTGAGTTCAAAGCCAGCCTGGTCTACAGAGTGAGTTCCAGGACAGCTGGGGCTACAGGGAGACCCTGTCTCGAAAAAGACCAAAAAAAATTAAAAAATAAAAAAAATAAAAAATAAAAATAAAAAATAAAAATGACACAGACCTGCTCAGGACTGTAACTCTGTTGGTAGAGTGCTTGCCTGGCACATACATTGCCCTAAGTTCCATCCCCAGCACCTCATGTAACTGGGCATGGTGGCGCATGCCTGTAATCCCAGCACTGGGGAGGTAGAGTCAAGAGAATTGGAAGTTCAAGGCTATCCTGGCTGTGTATTGCGATCAAGGCCAGCCTAGGATATATGAGACCCTCTATAAATAATACATAAATAAATAAATAAATAAATAAATAAATAAATAATAGCAGCTGAGGGTGGTGGTACATATCCTTAATCCCAGCACTCAGGAGGCAGAGGTAGATGGATCTCTATGAGATCAAGGCCAGCCTGATCTACATAGTAAGTTCCAGCCTAGCTGAGTATATAGGGAGACCCTGTCTCAAAATATTATAATAATAATAATAATAATATAAACAACGTACATTAGGGCTAGATTGTTAGCATGCCCCCAGTCCTCACTTCACTCACCAGTATTTGAATAAGGAAAAGGCACTAGCAGCTAGTGTCTGTGCAGGCTGGCAGCGCCCCTTGGGAAAACAGCCTGGCATCTGACAGACAGGCATGTGGGTTCCAGGCATCCTGCCCAGGTGCAAATCTACCAGCTACCCCTGTGGAGAAACTGCAAGCTGCATCATGTCTAAGACAAGAGCAGCTAGCTACCTAGGCTGCATGAGAGAGCACCAGAAACAGACAAAGAATTCAGGGATGTTATTGGAAGCAATAAGCTGCAGGGCTGGAGAGATGGCTCAGCAGTTAGAGGACCCAGTTTTGATTCCCAGCATCCACACCAGATTGTTCACAACCGCTTGTAACTCCAGCTCCAGGGCATCCGATGCCCTCTGAGCTCTGTGGACACACACACACACACACACACACACACACACACACACATAAAGTAAATCTGCCAGGCGTGGTGGCATACACCTTTAATCCTAGCACTTGGGAGGCAGAGGCAGGCAGATCTTTGTGAGTTCAAGGCCAGCCTGGTCTACAGAGCAAGTTCTAGGACAGCTGGGGCTACAGGGAGACCCTGTCTCAAAAAGACCAAAAAAAAAAAAAAGAAAAAAGTAAATCTTTTTTTTAAGTTAGATGAGTGTGGTGGTGCACACCTTTAATCCCAGCACTTGGGAGACAGACAGGCACAGCTCAGTGAGTTCAAGACCATCCTGGTCTACATCCTAAGACCCTGTCTTAAAAAAGAATGTAATAAGAAGGTCTGGAGAGATGGCTCAATGGTTAAGAGCACTGGTTGCTCTTGCAGAGGACCCAGGTTCGATTTCCAGCACCCACATGGTAGCTAACAGAGTTGCTTCTTCTCCAACATATGGAGAATGACCTGAGCAGCATAGTAAGGACCCCCCCCCACACACACACACACACACTTAAAAAATAAACTAACAGGCCGGGCGTGGTGGCGCACGCCTTTAATCCTAGCACTTGGGAGGCAGAGGCAGGCGGATCTCTGTGAGTTCAAGGCCAGCCTGGTCTACAGAGTGAGTTCCAGAACAGCTGGAGCTATAGGGAGACCCTGTCTCAAAAAGACAAAAAACAAAAAAACAAACAAACAAAAAAAACTAACAAAGAGAAGCAAAGGGAGCCAGAAGACGGCTCCGAGGGTAAAGGCCCTCCCTGCCAAACCCGGCGAGTTCCATCCATAGGACTCGTGGTGGAGGGAGAGAACTGACTCCCTATGTCCTTGACTCCAAACGTAACATGGCTTGTGCTTGCTTCCCACACAAATAAGTAAGTAAAAAATGTAATTTACCCTGTCTACCATTGTGGGATCTAGGCAGATTGGGATTTCTAGGGTAGCCTGGAGGCCAGATCACATACACCACCCAGGGCTCAGGCACAGGCCAACCTAAGCCCTGGCCCAGTCAAGGCCCTTTCTGTTCTGTGAGAACTGCCCCCAACACAGTCATGGCTGCCTGGCCGGCTGTGGTCCTGGGCTGTGCTCACTGAGCTGATCTCTGGGACTTAACGGCAGCTGCAAAGGTCGCCATGGGTCTGGACCCCGAGGCAGGAGCCCGCTAGAAACACAAGGCACAGATGTTGGAGAGGAGCCTTGGTTCCTGCCACAGGGTTTCCCCTCTTGGCTCTCACTCTCCCAGGCAAGCAGGACCCTCTGCAGCCCCCTGAAAAGCATCCGTGCAGCCAGCCTGTGCACCCTCGGAGGCCAGGGGCCGCAGCTGGGCACCTGATGAGCACAGGGGTGTAGAGCAGGGCGGCGATGGGCGTCACGTTGATGCCCATGAGCATCTTGCTGTCGATGTCCGGCAGCCCCATGTTGCCATATTTCACCTCCCGGTAGGTCTCGTCATAGTGCAGGATCAACTGCATCTGCAGGAGGCCTGAGGACAGAGGTGAGTGGAGAAATTAGTCTGGCTTGGGGCAGCCAAGCTCCCCAGCCACCTCAGCACCCCCTCCCGATGCGGGGACAGGAAGAGGGGACAGGGGACAGGCCTCCTCCACCCACCTGCACCTGGGTTCTGGGTGGGCACACCCCTCCCCCATGCACCCCATGCACCCCTCGCACCCCTCGCACCCCATGCTCACCATGCACCCCATGCTCCACCATGCAACCCATGCTCTCCCATGCACCCCTTGCACCCCATGCTCCCCCATGCCCCCCATGCTCCCCCATGCACCCCATGCAGCTGTGACCGCGGCAGGGAAGTGAAAGGGGAACCGGCCAGCCTCCGGCCTCGGGGTTTCTGTTTCCCAGCGGAGGCGGGACCGACCCAGGTAGACGCCGTAGGTGAGCATGCCGCCCGCGCTGGCCGCCAGCACGTTCTTGAGCACGCCAAGCCGCTTGCGCCGGTAGTAGCGCCGCTCCTCCTCCTCCTCGTTGTAGTTGGGGTACGCGCCCACCAGCTCGTCCAACTGCGGGGCACAGGACGCTCGCTCGCCGCCACCCGGGCCTGCGCCCCTCCCTGGGGTCCGCACCCCCATCCAGAGTCCCGGTCCCCCATCCCAGTGTCTGTCTCCTGCCCCAGAGTCTTTGCACCGCTCCCAGCTCGGGGTCCCCATCCACCTCCCCTGGGGTCCTTGCCTCCTGCTCCCCGTCCCTCATCCAGGGGCCTGGTCCCCCTTCCCGGGGTCCGCTTACCTCCCCTGCCTGGGTTCCAGTTCCTCCCCGGGAGCACCCCTACTCTGAGATCAGGTTCCCACCCGGGGTCTGGGCTCTCATCCTGGGGTGCAACCCCAACTTGGATGTGTGCTCCCCGCCCCGGGGCCACCAGCCTGGGCTCCCATCCCTCGCAGCGCTGCTCACCGGAGCCTCCGGCCCATCCTGGACCCCGAGCCGATCCTCTTCGCCCAGAGGCCCCGCGGCCCCCGCCACTGAGTAGAGCGGCGGCCGTGCCTCCATGGCCAGACTCGGTCCTAGGCTGGCTGGCAGCGCTGCCCCGGGCGCGGCAGCGGCCTGGGACTTCCTTCATCTGGGACCGCCCACCCCGTCGGGACCGCCCTGTCCTGTCCGCCCCACCCCGAGGACCGCCTGCTCCCAGATGTGTGTGTGTGTGTGTGTGTGTGTGTGTGTGTGTGTGTGTGTGTGTGTGTGTCCGCAGCCTGGAACTGGGCCTCCAGATGTGGTTTTCTGAGTTCTCTTCAATGCTGACTCACGGATAGTACCGATAAATAGATAGATGCAAAAAGAAGCGAATGGATGGATGAAGGAATAGAGGAGAAATATTTCCCAGGAGGTTGATTGGGAAGGGGGGGGGGACAGGGGGACGGGGCACGGGGGACGGGGGACGGGGCCAGGACAGGTAGAAATTGCAGAGGCTTCAGGCTTTGAACTTTCTCCAAGTGACACTCAGCTGCGGCTGTGGATGTCGGTTCACACAGCTTGGTGCCTAGAGATGGTAGTTATAGAAGGAGGGGGGTAGCAGCTGAGGCCAAGCACTTGCCTATGATGCTCAATGTCCTGGGTTCAAATCCTCACTACTGCATAGCTGGGTGGGAGGTGTGTACCTGTAGAGGTTGGTGGAGGAGAGATGGCTCAGCAGTCCAGAGCACTGACTGCTCTTGCAGAGAACCTGAGTTCAATTCCCATCATCAACGTGGCGGCTAACAACCGTCTGTGACTCCAGCTCCAGAATCTGCAGGCGTTGCAGGAAAGAATGGACTTCAAACNACGGGGCACGGGGGACGGGGGACGGGGACACGACAGGTAGAAATTGCAGAGGCTTCAGGCTTTGAACTTTCTCCAAGTGACACTCAGCTGCGGCTGTGGATGTCGGTTCACACAGCTTGGTGCCTAGAGATGGTAGTTATAGAAGGAGGGGGGTAGCAGCTGAGGCCAAGCACTTGCCTATGATGCTCAATGTCCTGGGTTCAAATCCTCACTACTGCATAGCTGGGTGGGAGGTGTGTACCTGTAGAGGTTGGTGGAGGAGAGATGGCTCAGCAGTCCAGAGCACTGACTGCTCTTGCAGAGAACCTGAGTTCAATTCCCATCATCAACGTGGCGGCTAACAACCGTCTGTGACTCCAGCTCCAGAATCTGCAGGCGTTGCAGGAAAGAATGGACTTCAAACAGTCGGGCATGCATTCATACACACAAATAAAAATATAAAATATTTTTTAAGAAAGTTCAAGTCAGGCAAGGTGGTGCATGCCTTTAATCCCAGCACTCAGGAGGCAGAGGCAAGAGGACTCTCTGTGAGTTCAAGGCCAGCCTGGTCTACATGAGCTGAGGCTACAGGAAGACCCCTTCTGAAGAAAATAAATATCAAAGCCACCCTTAGCTACATAGCAAGTTTGAGGCCAGTCTTGACTACATTCGATCCTGTCTAAAAATAGAATAGGAGAGAGGGTAGAGGCAGAGGTGGGGGGTAGGGACAACATGGGACTGCAGGGGTACAGTGGGCTCCAGGGCATCAGGGGACACAAGGCTGCAGGCATAGTAGACACCAGTCTTCGCTGTCTCTGGAGACAAAGTCCACCAGGCAGCCCTGGTAAGTGTGGAGGTAGTCATGGAGCTGGGAGTGGTGGTGGACTTTGTCACCCAAGCAGATGCAGTCCTGTCCAATTCAGAGGGGACATATGTGGCAGAAGGTAGAGCGAGCAGCTGAGGTGAGGGTTGTAGTTTAGGGAGGGGGCTCAGTGGTTGGCAGAGAAGAACGTGGCTGTTCTGGAGGGTGTGCAGAAGTGTCCAGAATAAGCCCTAGCCCTCCCTGACGGCACCCCTTAAATCATATTGGCAAGGGGCTCTGTGTGTCCGGATAGAGACTAATAGAAGAGAATACATGTTGTCGTTGTTGTTGTTGTTTTCTATTTTCCTCTTGGCTCTGCCTCCCCCTTCTTGGTTCCCTCCTGCCCCCCAGCCCACAATCTTCTTTCTAAGCCCCCCACTTAATCCCTAGAGTCCTCTTCTCAGTCAGCCACTGACTTAAGGACAGAACTAAGGGTGTGAGATGTGGCTCAACGTGTAAAGGCACCAGCCTGCAAACCTGCTGACCTAAATTCAATTCCCCCAGACTCACATGGCAGGAAAAGAGAATGGAATTCTGAGGGTTGCCCCCTGACCTCCACAGATGTGACACACATGCACGCACACATGCATGCATGCAAGCACACACACTAGATAGATGATAGATGATTGATAGATAGATAGATAGATAGATAGATAGATAGATAGATAATAAATGTAATAGAGAGAGGCTGGAAAGATGACTCAGTTATTAAGAACATTGGCTGCTCTTGCAGAGGACCTGGGTTCAGTTCTCAGCACCCACATAGTGGCTAACAACCATCTGTAATCCAGTTCCAGGGGAATAATCACCCTCTTCTAGCATCTATGGGCATTGCATGACACAAGTACACTTACATACATGTAGGCAAAACAAAGCACTCATACACACAAAATACAAACAAATACAATAAAGAAAAAGAAGAGTTTTTTTGAGATAGCATCTCACTGTCCATGGCTGGCCTGGATCTTGCTATGTAGAACAGGATGGTTATTTATCTGTTCTTTAAGGACAGAAATAGTATGTAATGAGGTACTCCAGGGTGCTCCAGGGGTGCTCCCGGGGTGCTCCATCAGGTCTCATAAAGCTGAAGTCTGAGGACAGGCCAGTGTGAAAGTTGTCAGACCTTGACAGTCAAAGGCCACAAAGGGGGTACTCGCCACACATCTGAGATAACAGGCTTGTTTCAAGGCTCTGTGAAAGCTTCCTTGCTGGAGGCAAGAATGTCCACTTCAAACATTTGTTCAACCTTGGGTGGACCTCACGCTGTCATGGATCCCTGTAGGCAAGGAGTTTGGTTTCCTTAAAATGTTCCCATCTGATTTCATGTCGTGTGTGTGTGTGTGTTTGTGTGTGTGTGTGTGTGTGTGTGTGTGTGTGTGTGAGAGAGAGAGAGAGAGAGAGAGAGAGAGAGAGAGAGAGAGTAATAATAATCAATAATAATTAAAGGGGCTGGAGAGATGGCTCAGTGGTTAACAGCACTGATTATTCTTGCAGAGGACCAGGTTTTGTTGTGAGTACGCTCATGACCACTGACTGCCCACGTTGGTCTGTAAGTCTAGTTCCAGGGGATCTGACACCCTCTTCTGGTGTTCAAGGGCATTGCATGCACATGGTGCACTTGCACACATGCAGGCAAAACCTTCCTATGCATAAGATAAAAATCAATCAATCGGGGCTGGAGAGATGGCCTAGCAGTTAAGAGCGCCGACCGCTCTTGCAGAGGACCCGGGTTCAATCCCCAGCACCCACATGGCGGCTGAGAACTGTCTGTAACTCCAATTCCAGGAGAACTCCAGTTCCAGAGGATTCCAAGACCCTCTTCTGACCTCCACGGCATTGCATGACACGGGTGCACAGACCTACACACAAAACAGTACATTCATACACATAAATAAATAAAATAAAATTTTTTTTTTAATTTTAAAAATCAATCAATCAAGCTGGGTGTGGTGGTACATGCCTTCAATCCCAACAGGTCAGAGGTCAGAGGACAACTGCTGAGGGTTGGCTCTCTCCTCCCACCATGTGGCCCCAGGATGGAATGCAGTGGTCAGACTTGGCAGCAAGTGGCTCTACCCATTGAGCCACCTCACCAGGCCTATATCTAGTTGGTTTTTTTTTTTTTTTCGGTATGTGTATCAATGTACTGTCTGCATGCAGGTTTGTGCACCCATGTCGTGCAATGCCGCGGAGGTCAGAAGAGGGTCTCGGATTCCGCTGGAACTGGAGTTCTCCTGGAATTGGAGTTTCAGACGGCTCTCGGCCACCATGTGGGTGCTGGGGATCAAACCCGGGTCCTCTGTAAGAGTGGTCGGCGCTCTTAACCGCTAGGCCATCTCTCCAGCCCCCCTATATTTAGTTTTGAGAAATTTCAAGGCTGATTTCCGTAATGGTTACCCAAGCGTGAGTTCCCCTTTCTCCACATCTTCACCAGCACTCATCTTAGTTGTTCCTGATGCAGTAAGATGGCACCTCAATGGAGGCCTCATTTCCGTCTCCCTGACAGCTAAAGATTCTGAACATTTCCCTATCTATTTATTAGACATTTTCATTTCTTCTTTTGGAAACGATCTGTTCAAATATATTTTTTGCCCATTTATTGATTGAATGATTTGCTTTTTTTTTTTTGATACTGTAGCTCCAGCTGACCTGGAACTTGCTATGTAGACCAGGCTGGACTCAATCTCACAATTGAGATCCACATGCCTTTGCCTCCCCAGTACTGGGATCAATCAAAGGTGTTTACCACCATACCTGGCTATTTTTATCTGTTGTTCTTCTTGTTGTTTTAATTTGGTAACTCTTTATATATTCTAGATCTTAATCCCTCATCCCATGTTTAGTTGGCAAAGTCTTTTTCAAATTCCTTTGGTGTGCTGATGTTGTTCAATGTCCTGCAATCCCATTTGTCAATTTGCTGAAGTTGTTCAATGTCCTGCAATCCCATTCGTCAATTCGTGAAGTTATTTTCTGTGCTATTAGAGTCCTTTTCAGAAAATCCTTGCCCTGGACCTATATCTTAAAGTGTTTTGTCCATTTCCTCCAGCAGTTTCAGAGTGTCAGGTCTTACATTAAGGTCTTCAGTCCATTTTGAATTGGTTTTTTTACAGGCTGGGTAATTCAGATCTTGCCCCATTCTTCTATGTGAATGAATCAGTTTTCTGTTGCTGTGACAAAAATATCCAACAAAAGAAGCTTAAAGAAGAAAGGGTTTATTCTGGCTCACAGTTTGAGGGGATGCAGTCCATCGTGGTGTGGAAGGCATGGCAGCTAGAGGGGAGGCAGCTGGTTCGCACTCTCTGGAAGTGTGCAGCAGCTGTCAGGGAGCCCTGGGCTCATGGAGGGTCATCCGAGGAGACACCTAGTGTGAGCGCAGCACAGAAAACTTGACAAGGGTCCTGTCCTGCTACCTCTAGTCAGGCTGTGGACCAGGAATAAGCCACTGGATTCCACACTTTTCCCAAATGCTTTCTCTATAATAAAGATGCATTTTTGTATTCTTATTATGACAATAATCAATATCACTGACAGGAAAACAGGAAGAGAAACAGGAAGCCAGGCATGGCAGCTCACACCTGTAACCTCAGTACTTGGTAGCTAAGGGAGAAGGAATGCTCCAAATTTGAGGCCAGCCTTGACCAGATACAGAGTTCTGGGCCAGCCTGGGCTATAAAATAAGACTCTAGCCAGGCATGGTGGCGCACACCTTTAATCCTAGCACTTGGGAGGCAGAGGCAGGAAGATCTTTGTGAGTTCAAGGCCAGCCTGGTCTACAGAGTGAGTTCCAGGACAGCTGGGGCTACAGGGAGACCCTGTCTTGAAAAGACCAAAAAATAAAAATAAATTAAAAAAAAATAAGACCCTATCCCAAGAATCCTCCAAACCTTTTTTTGTTTGTTTGTATTTGGTATTTTTGAGACAGGGTCTCCCTTTTTTTTAGTCCCAGCTAGCCTGGAGCTCACTCTGTAGACCAGGCTGGCCTTGAGCTCACAGAGATCCACCTTGCCTCTGCCTCCCAAGTGCTAGAATCCTCTAAACCTTTAATGCTAGATGGGGACTGCTGAGACATCCAGCTTATGAACTGAACAGCTACTGGGGTTTCAGCCTCTTCAGAGTATAGACTGCCATTGTGTTGAACTACCCAGGCTGTATCATGGCCAGTACGGGAAGATCAAGACAGGACTCGGTGCTTACTGGACCTCATTTGGGTGACCATGGGAAGGAAAGACCCCAGTGTGGAGCACAAGGGCAGGATTGATGGTTTGGGCTTGCCACGGAGGAGCCTTCAAACACTTCCTTAAGGAAAACATGACATCTTTTAGCCAAAAAAAAAAAAAGCAAGAAAGAGAATTTTCCAATTCAGGTGATACGTGTATGTATGTATATATTTATGTATGTGTATAGGTTTATATATGTATGTATGTGTATATATATGTATATAAATAAATTTTTTTTTCTTTTTGGTCTTTTTGAGACAGGGTCTCCCTGTAGCCCCAGCTGGCCTGGAACTCACTCTGTAGACCAGGCTGGCCTTGAACTCACAAAGATCCACCTGCCTCTGCCTCCCAAGTGCTAGGATTAAAGGCGTGTGCCACCACGCCCGGCTTTTGGTCTTTTTGAGTTAAGGTCTCCCTGTAGCCCCGGCTATCCTGGAACTCGCTCTGTAGACCAAGCTGGTCTTGAACTCACAAAGATCTGCCTGCCACTGCCTCCTGAGTGCTAGGATTAAAGGCGTGCGCCACCATGCCCAGCATAAAAGAATTTTTTTTAATTTTTTTTTTTTTTTATTTCTGTATGTGTAGGAATGTACTGTCTGCATGCAGGTGTGTGCACCCGTGTCGTGCAATGCCGCGGAGGTCAGAAGAGGGCTTCGGATTCCCCTGGAACTGGAGTTCTCCTGGAATTGGAGTTTCGGACGGTTCTCGGCCGCCATGTGGGTGCTGGGGATCGAACCCGGGTCCTCTGCAAGAGCGGTCGGCGCTCTTAACCGCTAGGCCATCTCTCCAGCCTCCAAAAAAAAAAAAAAAAAAAAAAAATTTTTTTTTAAAAATGCATATCTTTTTTTTTTTTATTGTCTTTATTTATTTTTCAACAAAATCTCGGCCGTGTTCCCCTAGCTCAATTCCCCACCCTGTCAAGAGCTCGGTGCCTTCTGCCACAACAACACTGCTTTCACACTCTTGTCTTTCTTCAAATATTTTCCTGGGGAGTTGACCTGTTTTGGGCAGAAGTTCAACTTTTCAGTCAGTTCTTTTGATGCAGTCTTTTCTGTTGTTTGTTGTTCCAAAATGCATTATGTCACTACTGCTTTGTACAGAAGCTCGGAGGGCCCTACACAAGAATACTTACACTGGGGTATTGGCACTAGAATCCATCAGATGAGGGATACCATTCGTTCGTTTGTTTTTCTGGGACTGGTGTTACTTCATCAGCATGAAGGTTCTCTATGGCTCCAGCATGTTTCCCCGTGCAAAAGAGGCTCGTGATGTCGTCTTTCTTTCAATGGCCTTTTTTACACCAAAGAAACAAAGCAACTGGCCGAAAAGATATTCAAGAGACCTCCTCACAATGCTCATAAAACAATAAGATACTAGGAACAAAACTAACAAGGACCAAGACCTCTAACAACAAAATTTTTTAAAAATATATTTAAAAAAAATTAGAAAAAATAAGTATAATTTAAATTATCAATTATTTAATAAAAAAATATTTTTTTTAAAATTTTATTTTGAAATTTTAAAAATATATAATAAATTTTTAAATTATATGTTTATCAAAAGTTAGCTTTATGATTAAACCCTAACAAAAATCTATGATGAAAGCTATAACTATTTTTATTTGTTAATAATTTTATTAATATTAAAATAATACATTATTAAAAAAATTTATTTAAACAATAAAAATTTAAACCCTTAAAGAAAGAAATTGAAGAAGACCTCAGAAGATGGAAAAAACCTCCCATGCTCATGGATTGGGAGAATTAACATTGTGAAAATGTTCCATTTTACCAAAATCCTGTATAGATATTAATGCATCCAATCAAAATCCCCAAGAGTTTCTCACAAGCTTGGAAACAAAAGTCAAACATTTTGAAAAAAAAAAGAAAACAAAAGACCCCGAATGCCAATCAATCCTGATGAAAAGGCCTACAACAGGAGGGGATCTCTATGCCATACCAGATTTTTAAACTATATACTAAGTGGCTATAGTCAGAAAACAGCCTGGTACTGGCACAAAAACAGACCTGTTGTGACATGGACAAACGAGATCCAAACTGGAGCACATAAATTCAGCCATTTCATTTGACAAGGGGGCCAAGAAACTCACAATTGGCAGAAAAGACAGCATCTTCAGCAGTGGCTGTTGGCAAAACTGGATCACCACTTTGTAGAAGAATGAAATTAAACCCCTACCTACCTTCGCCCTGATACAAAAGTCAAACTCCAGATGGATTAAAGACCGTCAACGTGAAACCCCAACTCTGAGGTGATAGAAGAAAAGTTGCGAAGCACTACAAGACAAGGCGTAGGAAAGACTTCCTAAATCAGACAGCCAGCTGCACAAGAATTAGGTCGACAAATTGACAAATGGACTCATCAAACTCACAAAAGCTTCTGCTACATCAAAAGAACAATGAGGAAGTGAAGAGAATCCCACAGAGTGGGAGGAAACCTTCACTGCAGATACATCTGACAAAGCATTGATTTCCAGAATATATAAACTAACTCAAAAAACAAAGAAAAAAAGAAACAACGACCGCTCAAATGATGGAGCAAAGAACTGAAACAGAGACTTCACAAGCGAGGAATAAAGATGCTGAGAAAACACCTCAAGACTGCTCAACATACTAATCATTAAGGAAATGCAAATCAAAACTACTTTAAGAATATCATTCACTCCAGTAAGACTGGCTAGGATCAGAGAAACAAATGAATACCTAGTGCTGGAGAGGTTGTGGGGAAAGGGGAAACTCATCCACTGCTGGTGGGAATGTAAACTCGTACAGCCACTATGGAAGCAGTGTGGAGAACCCTTGGAAGACTTGATGAAACTTGCCAACCCGCCCAGCCATACCACTCCTGGGCATGTACTCAAGACTTACGCCACCACAGAGATACATGCGCGCATGTTTATTTCAGCTCCTTTCACAATAGCAAAGAGCTGGAACCAACTCATGCCCCTCAACTGACGAATGGATAAGGAAAATGTGGTCATCTCCACCAATGGAGTTCTATGCAGCAGTAAAGAAAGACGCCATAAAAGAATTTTTAAAAAAAGAATAAAACCTGCTGGGCGTGGTGGTGCATGCATTATCTATAGCACTTGGGAGCAAGGTAGGCGGATTCTCTGTGAGTTCAAGGCAGCCTGGTGTACATAGCGACTCCAGACCAGCCAGGACTAAAAGGAAGACCTGTCTCAAAAATACAAAAAAAAAAAAAAAAAAAAAAAAAAAGAAGACCCTATCTTAAAAAATAAAAAAAAAAACAAAGCCAATAGTGATGGTGAGCTTCAGGTCTGGCTCTGTAGCAGTTGGAAGAACCCAGCCACACAACGGGGGAGATCTGACTTTGGTCCATCGGCCACTCACGGGCCCCAGCTGTCCCCTATGAAAGGGGTGGGAGCTGCCAAGCCTGGGGGCCGCAGTGGAGCACAGTAAAGCTTGGGGCAGGTGATCGGAGAGTGGACACACAGACAAGTGTCCATCAGGACTAGGATTTGAAGGCCAGTCACACTTCAGCCCCTCTATCCCTGAGGAAGAACCTAAGCATCCTACTGATCCGTCAGTGCCCCGGTTCCTGTCGTGTCACCAGCACCACTGGGGGAAGTTAGCACCTGGAACAACTCAGCAACAGTACCAGGTCCGTGTGATGCAGGGGTCAGGAGCTGGGCTTCACTAGGGACTGCAGGGTCACTGGGGTCCCTGCCCACCAGACTCTGGCACAGCTCAGCCCTGCTGGCCCAGCAGCCCTTCCTGGGGATGTTTAGCTACTTTTCTGCTGCTGTGATAAAGGTTCTCTGACCAGAATCAACTTCGCAGAGGAAAGGGTTTATTCGGCTTAGAATTCCGGGTCACCGTCCATCACTGCACAGGACCGTCCTCTGACACACAGATGGTGGACAGACACCATCTTCCCAAAGTTGGTTGCACCCGCTTGTCTAGGATCAGCACAGCTAAGCTTGCTGATTGTTACTGTCCGCAAGAAAGGAGGGGCAGGGGAAGCCAGCCACACCCCCAACCAGCCAGTCTGCCCTAGCTGCAGGAGGGGGCGGGGTTAAGGGCATATAAACTGAAGTATACTAACAAGGCAGGGAGCAGGTGGGGGTGGACTACACCCTCCAGAAGGAATTTTAGTGACACCATCCCTGGGGGAAAGTCAGGGCTGGAATGTGAAGGGTCCCCCCCCCTTACTGTTCCTAGGGCACTCCCTACCTGTGAAGGGTCCCCCCCTTACTGTTCCCCAGGGCACTCCCTCCCTGTGAAGGGTCCCCCTTACTGTTCCCCAGGGCACTCCCTCCCTGTGAAGGGTCCCCCTTACTGTTCCTAGGGCACTCCCTCCCTGTGAAGGGTCCCCCCCTTACTGTTCCCCAGGGCACTCCCTCCCTGTGAAGGGTCCCCCCCTTACTGTTCCCCAGGGCACTCCCTACCTGTGAAGGGTACCCCCCTTACTGTTCCCCAGGGCAGTCCCTCCCTGTGAAGGGTCCCCCTTACTGTTCCCCAGGGCACTCCCTCCCTGTGAAGGGTCCCCCTTACTGTTCCTAGGGCACTCCCTCCCTGTGAAGGGTCCCCCTTACTGTTCCCCAGGGCACTCCCTCCCTGTGAAGGGTCCCCCCTACTGTTCCTAGGGCACTCCCTCCCTGTGAAGGGTCCCCCCCTTACTGTTCCCCAGGGCACTCCCTCCCTGTGAAGGGTCCCCCCCTTACTGTTCCCCAGGGCACTCCCTCCCTGTGAAGGGTCCCCCCCTTACTGTTCCCCAGGGCACTCCCTCCCTGTGAAGGGTCCCCCCCTTACTGTTCCCCAGGGCACTCCCTACCTGTGAAGGGTACCCCCCTTACTGTTCCCCAGGGCAGTCCCTCCCTGTGAAGGGTCCCCCTTACTGTTCCCCAGGGCACTCCCTCCCTGTGAAGGGTCCCCCTTACTGTTCCTAGGGCACTCCCTCCCTGTGAAGGGTCCCCCCCTTACTGTTCCCCAGGGCACTCCCTCCCTGTGAAGGGTCCCCCCCTTACTGTTCCCCAGGGCACTCCCTACCTGTGAAGGGTACCCCCCTTACTGTTCCCCAGGGCAGTCCCTCCCTGTGAAGGGTCCCCCTTACTGTTCCCCAGGGCACTCCCTCCCTGTGAAGGGTCCCCCCCTTACTGTTCCCCAGGGCACTCCCTCCCTGTGAAGGGTCCCCCCCTTACTGTTCCCCAGGGCACTCCCTCCCTGTGAAGGGTCCCCCCCTTACTGTTCCCCAGGGCAGTCCCTCCCTGTGAAGGGTCCCCCTTACTGTTCCCCAGGGCAGTCCCTCCCTGTGAAGGGTCCCCCTTACTGTTCCTAGGGCACTCCCTCCCTGTGAAGGGTCCCCCCCTTACTGTTCCCCAGGGCACTCCCTCCCTGTGAAGGGTCCCCCCCTTACTGTTCCCCAGGGCACTCCCTCCCTGTGAAGGGTCCCCCCCTTACTGTTCCCCAGGGCACTCCCTCCCTGTGAAGGGTCCCCCCCTTACTGTTCCCCAGGGCACTCCCTCCCTGTGAAGGGTCCCCCCCTTACTGTTCCCCAGGGCACTCCCTCCCTGTGAAGGGTCCCCCCCTTACTGTTCCCCAGGGCACTCCCTCCCTGTGAAGGGTCCCCCCCTTACTGTTCCCCAGGGCACTCCCTCCCTGTGAAGGGTCCCCCCCTTACTGTTCCCCAGGGCACTCCCTACCTGTGAAGGGTACCCCCCTTACTGTTCCCCAGGGCAGTCCCTCCCTGTGAAGGGTCCCCCTTACTGTTCCCCAGGGCACTCCCTCCCTGTGAAGGGTCCCCCCCTTACTGTTCCCCAGGGCACTCCCTACCTGTGAAGGGTCCCCCTCCCTTACTGTTCCCCAGGGCAGTCCCTCCCTGTGAAGGGTCCCCCTTACTGTTCCCCAGGGCACTCCCTCCCTCTGATCTGAAAACTCACTTCACAGACCAGGAAGTGCAGGAGAAACTGGCCTCACCAGCCCCAGCTTAGCTGGCTTTCCTAACATAGTCCAGAACCACCTGCCCAGGGAAGGACACTGCCCACAGTGGGCTGGGCCAGTCTACATCAATTAACCATCGAGATAATCCCCTACAGACAGGCCCACAAGACTGACCTAGGTGATTCCCCCAACTGAGGCTGTCCTCCCAGAAGACTGTGAGATGTGTCAAGTAGACAGAGAAGCTAACCAGGACCATGCACATCACCCTCAAGTCAATGAGGACAAGGTCCTAGAAATGTGGGCCTCTCCCTAGGCTCTTCCTGAATTTGAAGCAAATTTAGCCCTTGAACTTGCAGAAAAATCCCCCAACAGCCCTCAGGTTAGGAAGGGGGCTATGAGAGTCCTCTAACACCCCTTGCACTCACCAGGACCTCCTCCAGATGAGCCCCTCACTTGCTGTGTGGCCTCATACCAATGGCTGGCCCTCTCTGAGCTTAGTTTCTAGCTGACGGTTACAGTCTCAGCTCAGTCCTGCCTAGCACCGCTGTGCCTGTGCTTCTGCCTGGCTCAGTTCCAGACAGCAGCACAACACAGCTGTCACATGTTGACCCACGTGACAGCTGGCGGCTGGGGGCTCCATCCATGCAAAGGACGGGGCCATCCATGCAGAGGACGAGGCCCTCAGTGGCCCCTCAGCCCTCTGCCTACCCCAGCTAGCTGAATTCTACAGGGCTGCCAGCAGGGTGTGGGGCTGAAGTCTTCTCCCAGGTAGGCTGGGGAGCTGGGTGGGGCAGCAAGGTGCATCTCCTAGGTGCAAGGTCAGACGCAGAGGCCCCAGCCAGCAGCCTCAGAAAGGCTCAGGGCACCTGCAGGAAGAGACGGGGTGCAGGCAGCGGCCCGGGACAGAGGCACAAAGGATGTCTCTCATACAAACATGTAATCCAGCCACCACCCTGCCTGTCCCCAGCAGCTGCTCCAGATCGTGCCCTTTGTGCTGGTTCCCACAGGGGTAGCTGGGGTGGAGCCCAGCAGAGGAGTGGGACCCCAGGGACCACCTCGCTGACACGCAGTATCATGACTGCGGTCCTGAGGGTGGCGGGTAGAGGAGACATGTCTGAAAACAGACACATCCCCGGCTACATGTAGCGGGCCGTGCATACCGCATGTGGCTTTAGTCCCACCACCTCTCAAGCCCCAATTCCTCACCGTAAAATGTCAGGTTTGAGGGTGATAGGTCCCAGTGCGCTGCTGCTTAGGGTGGGATTGAGGTCACAAGCAGGCAGGGACCGAGCTGGCAGGGAGTTCAGTCCTGAGATTGCAGATGGGGAAACAAGGCTTAGGGAATGTCTCAAGGGAAGGCTGGGTGGGAATATGGCCCCTGGATTGCACCTCATATTGAAATTCCTAGAGCCACTATCCTGGGGTCTCTGCCTGCTGGGTTACCCTAGCCTGGTGCCAGCCCTCTCTGGGGCCTGCCTCCTTTTCTGTGATCCGGGAGCAGATCTCTAGGCCTCTACTGGAGTTTGTGGTAAAATCCCAGCTTGCAGCCTCCAGATGGCCTGGAGACAAGGTCGGGCACCAGGCCAGGACAGCCCCGCCCCAGGGGCAGGCTTCGTTGGATATTGCATAAAAGCAGGGCACCAAGCCGAGAGGAACGGGCAGTCAGGAAGAAGACAGCTCGGCTTGGCGAGGCCTCAGGTACCGTGTCCCGGGGAGACTGGAGTGGAGCCAGCCGTCACTGAGCTGTCCTGCCTGGGCGCTGGCCCAGCTACTCTGGGTGCTGGCCATCCAGCTTGTTTGACCACTGATGGCCACACACAGACCCGCCTTGTTCTTCAAGCTATATCAGCCTGGGGAGAAAGAGGAAGGAGGAAATGGAAGAAGGTGGGGGCTAGGGAGAAGCTGCGGGTACAAGGCCCCCACCAGCCCCCTGAGTCCTCCTCCTGGGGACTGGACTTCCTGTGAGGGGACACGGGATATGTCTGCCACAGGAGGGAATGTGGTCGCCGAGCCCTGAGGGCACATTCAGGCACCAGCCATCTCCTGGCAAGCCAGACCAGTTGGGGACACTTCAAGAACCATGGGAAAGACTCCTTAATAATATCCATTGTCAGGGCCAGGAAAAGAGGGACAGGCCTGCCTAGGGGAGGGATCTGGTAGGTTCCAGGACTTCTAGGCAGCCCCTGTCTCCTGAAGGCTTGGCCCTCGGGCCCAGGAGTACCTTGGACCCAGCTCCCCAGGTGGTACCCAGAGCTCTGGACAACCTTAAGAGACTCAGGTCAATGGAGGAGATTAGAATCCTTCGGGACCCAGAGGCCTTTGAGGTCTACCCAGCATCCTCAACTCTAACAGTGTTGATAGGGGTCCTTAGGCCATGTCTTCACTAATTGCCACCCATTCCCCCAACTCTCTTGCACCCGTGCCTGTGCCAAGCCCTTTCAAAATACCATTCTGGAAGAATGCTTATGGTATAAATGAGGAAATCAAGGCAGGAAGTGAGTGGGCCAAGCTTTTCTTCCCAGGAATCCAGCCACCTGATGCCCCTGCCCCCAAGGACGCAAAGAGAACAGGCCATGAGCTAGAGTAAGTCCATCAGCTGGACCCATCCAGAGACACAGGGCAGGGCTGATCCCCTGGGGCCGCTGGAGTGTGGGTGCGAGTGACCACTCCCTCCCTAACTCCTCCTGTCCCCCAGGATCACCCCGCAGCCCTGGGCAGCCACAGGAAGCTCCCATAGCAAGCGCCCAGGCTGGGTCAGCCTGCCACAATAGTCAGCATCTGATTGCTTGTCTGTTTCTTTGTTGAGTCAGGTCATGGTCTTGGGTAGCCCAGGCTATTCTCAAGCTCACTGTAGCCAAGGATAACCCTCTGCCTCCACCTCCCAAGGGATCAAATCCAGGTGGAATGCATGCTAGACATAAATGCTGCTAGCTCATCCCCAGCCGCTATTTAGTAATTACCTTTTATTATTGTTTTAAGAAAAAATTATTGGCTTTGCTTACCACGTGTTTATGATGGGGTGGGTACACGCCATGGCATGCGTGTGGACTGAGTTCTCCTTCCTCCCTTATGAGGGTTCTAGAGATCAAAGCCTTCAGACTTACACAGCAAGCGCCTGTCCTCTCCCAGCCATCCCACCAGTCCATAATTTTGTGTTTTTTTGACACGGGGTCTCATATAGCCTTGACTCACCTGGAATTTGCTAGACAGCCCAGGCAGGTCTCAAACTCATGGCAACCCTCCTGCCTCTGCCTCTGCGTGCTGGGATAAAGGTGTTCATCACCAAGCCAGGCTGATTGTAGCCTTTAGAGGAATCCTCAGGCCTGCGGCTCTGTGGGAAGCGGCTGATCCTACCAGGGACTCTAGAGAAACAGTCTCAGAAAATGACAGAGGGACTCCCACCCCATCCCCCATCCTCACAGAGACCCCCCTCGGCTCAAGGGGCCCAGGATCTAAGCAGCTAGGCCAAGGAGTCTCTGCTAGAGTTTGGGATAAGGAAAAGGAAGGAGTTTAAAGTTAAGAAATAAGCACTTGTGAGGCAGAGGCAGGCGGATCTTTGTGAGTTCAAGGCCAGCCTGGTCTACAGAGTGAGTTCCAGGACAGCTGGGGCTACAGGGAGACCCTGTCTCGAAAAGACACACACAAAAAAAATAGTTAAGAAATAAGATCCAGAGCCTGGCCTGCAGCAGGTAAAGAATATATACTTATCAGAATAAGTACACATCGGCGTGGAGCAGATACTCTACTGCATGCACTTGGAGCATCTGCCGCCTAATGCATAGAGGAAGATTTTATTTCCCGAGCCCAACTGGAATGCATCGGATGCCAAGGCCTGGTGTCCTTGGATAATTTGAAAGCCTTCTTTTGATTCCTCAGGCTGAGCAGGGCAGTATCTCAAGGCTGTGGAACAGGTGGCTCCATAACAGACTGCCTCAGTCCTGGGAGTGACCTGTTGATAAGGCTTTAGCAAAGCCAGACTGCCAATTTAGGTCCCGTTAGCCATTTCCAGGGATTTACAACTCCATGGCCTTCTTAATGAAGCTGATGGCCCTTCTGCTATTCACATATTCTATCAGGCTCAAAAAAGAGTCTTAGACCCCTCCAACACAGTGGGTTTGGCAGGAATGATAGAACTGAGGGGAGGCCCCAACAATTCACCTCATGCTCACTGGATCCTTCAGCCCAGGAGCAGCGCCCTCCAGACTCTGAGTCTGCAGCCTGCTGTGTCACTTCCTCCCTGGACTCTGACGCCCCCCTCCCCTCTCCTGGCTGGCCTGCTCCCCTGCTCTGGGGACAGCTGGTGGCCTCAGGCAAGATCCTGGCCCCCTCTGTGCCTGGTAGCAGAGTAAAGAACGGGCCCCTTGCTGAGTGGTTGAAGGAATCAAGACCGAATCCTCAGGGGCTTGGCCAGTATGGGATGTGTAGGGCAGGGGGAGAAGGCTGGGGCACAGCCCGGAGAGTGCCACGGGGACCCAGCCTGTCCCCTGGGACTGTCCAGCCCCAGCATGGCATCCAGGTGGCAGATGACCCTGGCTCCTCTGCTTCCCCAGGTCCAGCCCGGCTCCCGGCCCCTGCTGGACACACCCTCAGGTCTCATTACACGGTGACCAACCCTTGGGGAGGAACTGTTTGCAGAGATCCCTGTCTCTGTCTCCCGAGTTGGAATTATAGGGGAGCTGACATCTTCACCCTTTGCATTTACATGGGCGGAAGGCCAAGTGGGGCGGGGGTGCAGGAGAGCTGCGCACCCCACTGCGTGGTGAGTTGGTAGAGGCGTTGCTAGGAACACTTCTAGAATGTTCCATCCAGACCCCACCCGCAGAGCTTCCCTGCCCACAGGCCGGTGTTTGGCAACATGCTTTACATTTTTTGTGGGCTGTGAAGAGACTCCAGTGAAAAGCTGAGCTGGACGCAGAGGTCCTCGGAGAGGCGAGAGAGAGCGGCGCTGCGGAGCAGGTGACTGCGATGGCTTCATTTCTTCTCTTTTTATTTTTCTTTTTTTCATGCATGTGTATGTATGTTCACATGTGTGTGGGCTCGCTGTGGGGGTGTGTCTGCATATGGAGGTCTGAAGTTCATGCCGGGAATTTTCCTCAATGGCTTTCTACTGTTATTCTTTTTTTGAGGCAGGGTCTCTCAATCAAACCCAGAGCTTGCCAATAGGGCTAGTCCTTAGAAACTAGGCTTATAAGTTTCTCTGGGGAATCGATGTCTCTATTTCCTGAGGTTAGAATTATACGGGAGCTGACATCCTCAGCCAGCCTTCACTTGGGTTCTGGGGATCTGAACTTCCGGCTGTTTGCTTGTGCAGCAAGGGCTTTAACCACCGAGCCCTCTCCGCAAACTTATGAATGAATCTGTCACCTTACCTGGCTTTCTGGAAGCAGTGTGTCCTGAGATCCTCCACCAGACCAGGGTTTCACCCCATGTTACAGACAAGGAAACTGAGGCAGGCAGATGGCTTGGCACAAGGTCTCACAGGTGGTTAGACCAACGCCCAAGTTACACCAATGATATTCTGGAGGGACAGGTACTGTCCTGTGCCAGACCCCAGCTCCCCGTTGGAGCAGCAGGCCTGGAAGGTCAGCTTGAGCCCTGGGCCCAACAGCTGGGGTGGCCTGGGGCTCCCAATCCCTGCTCTCCACACGCCTCTCCCAAAGCGGGCCAACCATCTCGGCAGCTGCTGGATGGCGGTTGGAGCTCTGGGGGCGCTGATGCCTGTTCCGCCTGTTCCGAGGTCAGGGGCAGAAAGTTAAGACCTTGTCTTCACAAAGCCTGTCAGCGAGTCAGGTGTGGCTGTGTGTCTGAAGTCCCAGCATTTAGGAGGTAGAGACAGGAGGATTGAGAGTTCAAGTTTGAAACCAGCCTGTCTCACACTCCTTAAGAAAACAGTGATAACACCCAGAGCTGGAGAGATGACTCAGTGGATAAAGTGCTCCCCAAGAAAACATGAGTTCAAGATTCCCAGCGTCCACGAAAGGGCTGGCTGGGCATTTGGAAGGCAGAGCCTGGATCCCTGGGGCAAGCTGGTGACACTAGTCTTATCTAAGAGCTCTGGGTTCAATTAAGAGGGCCAGTCTCAACGAATAAGGTAGAAGGTGATACAGAAAGATTCCCAAAGTCAGCCTTGAGCCACGTGCAGGCACACACATACACATAGACACACACACACACACACACACACACACACACGCATGCACACTCACCAATCCCAGTCACCTGCCAGGCACTATCTTTCTGCCCTTAACAGATGGACATTTTGCAAAGTAAGGCTGGCCTCCTGGCCCCGTGGGAGGGGACAGTGGGAAAGGGAGGCGGAGGGCAGCCAGGCATACCTCCCATGGTGCCAACAAAGAAGGAGGTCAGAGGCCACTGTGAGAGGAGGGAGAGCAGCAGGGTGGGCTGCCAGGTGGAGGCTTCCGCTACTCTGAGACCTGAAGTCAGAGACGAAACGAGGAAAGGGTCCCCAACAGGTCCCTGGCCCTAGGCCAAGGAACAAATGCATCACAGGTTCCTCTGATGAACCTGGCATAAACAGGCCTCTGTCCCGCCTGCCAGTCCTGGCTGGTGACTGCTGTCACTGTACCCAGCTCCTTTCCCCAAATGTCACCTTTTCTTGTGTTTCAGCTGCCACGGTGGCTGAGGTAGACTGCAGGGCCTCTGGCAAGCCCCTGCCATTCTTTTCTTTGTGCCAGGGGAGCTGAGGGTCTAGAAACTCTTCTGCCTAAGGTCACCCAGGGCATTGAGCTCCTCTGCTCAAGATCAGCCAGACCGCCGAGGGGCTAGCCTGGTCTCCCTTGTGGCTGTGGTGGCTGGAAATGGTATTGATGGGGTGATGGGGTGTCCTCTTTATCCCACCTCTGTTCACATCACTTATGTCAGGAGAGTGAAGGCCAGTCCCCAGAGGGGGCCCAGAGCAGGCTGGGCCACCATGGTTCTTCGCTAGCCTTGACCAAGCAGGAAGAAGCAGCCCCCTGCCCCCTGCCCCGCAAGACCCCTCCAATCTGCCCAGCCTCTAGGAGCAGAGAGCAGCTGTCCTGAGCCCACACCCAATCCTGCAGCCTCCCAGAGCCACCCTGGCAGGGGAGACAAGCTCTTGTGTCTGTGTTTCACAAAGATAGGGGCTCAAAGGCTACACTTGTGACCCACAGAGTTATTCAAAGGACAGGGTTCAGTGGACAGGTGCTGGGGTGCACCCCAAGGCCAGGGCAGCCCAGGCCATCTGGTTCACTCTGCCTGGTCCTGCAGGATGGAGTCCTTGGAGGGCACGTTGCGGAGGCTGAGGGAGACCTTCAGCTCGGGGCAGACACGGCCAGCTGAGTTCCGGGTGGCGCAGCTAAAGGGCCTGAGCCGCTTCCTGAGGGACAACAAGCAGCTGCTGCATGACGCGCTGGCAGAGGACCTCCGCAAGGTGGTGTGGAGTGGGGATGGTGGGATGGAGGAGGAGGGTACCCTAGGGACAGCAAGGGCCGTGCGGCCGGGATAAAGAACACCGGTTGGCCACATTCTTCAAGAAGGGGAAACAGAAGGCAGTGAGACCCCAGCTCCTTCTGTGAACCATGTGGCTAGTTGGCGGCCTCCATCACACCCAAGCTATCAACAGAACACCTGCTTTGTGCCAGGTCCCAAGCTGGGTTCTATGGACACACAGAGAGCAAGCGAAGTCTCTGTGTCCACAGAGCTGACCTCTCAAGGGCCCCGGGGGGAGGGGGCAGGGCAGGAAACGATGATAGTGTAACAGTAAATCCATGTTGTGAGTATTGCTTGGTAACAAGTGAGGTATGGACAGCCTGTTGGTAAGGTGGGGCCAGGACCAGCGTGTTGGCTTGTATGTGGAAATCAGGGACGTTCTCTGGGAAGAGGGCCCAGAGATGGAGGGAGAGGGAAAGAGCTGCACGGACCCCGGAGGAAGTGTCCAGCACACAGAGTGTACAAAGGTCCAGAGGCAGGGGGCACTGCAGAGGCTATAGTGAGTTGCTACAGAGGCCGGGGTAGCTGGAAGGGGCGGGAAAGACAGATACATGGAAGAAGGGGCCTGAGGAGAGGGTCTGCCACATTCAGAGTCCACCATGGAAGTCTTGGGCCTCACTTGGGCCTGTGGACAGCACAGCCCCTACACCCTGGAGACTGGTACATAGCCCCTCCCAGTGACACGCCCATGTCCAGTCCAGGACAGCTGTCTGAGGGGTTGTCCCAGTGGGATCCTCTTCTCTGGACTGAACGTCACTTTCTGTTGTCCCAAAGGCTCTCCCTAGCCTGTCAGGCTCCCCACTCCTTAGCCCCCAGGAGACCTGGCCTGGCTGTCCCTTTCCTTCTTTAGCTCAGGTTTCACCTCTCCTTTCTCATCCAGAAGACTCCAGAAGCCTGGGCTCACAAAGGAGCTGGCAGCCCAGAAAATTCAAACTGATGCCTCGGTCCGACCCAGCCAGCTCACTCACTGCCCCAACCCTCAGCAGCTGGCATCTGCCCAGTTCCGTGGGCACTCTTCCTTCTGGGCAGTCACGGCCAGTTAACTGCAGAGGAAGCTCAGAGAAGGGACTTTCTTGCCCATAGACACACAGCCAGGAAAAGCAGGGTCTGAGCAGGGAAAGTAGCTCAAAATACCGGGCTGAGGAGATGGCTCAGTGGCTCAGGGCACATGATGCTCTTGCAGAGGACTTGAGTTTGGTTCCCAGCACCCACCCACATCAGGTGACACACAACTGCCTGTAACTCTGGCTCTAGGGCATCTGACACCTCTGGCCCCTTGGGCACCTGCGATCATATGGATCATATGCATATAGACACACACATACTCATAGTTAAAAATAAATAACCCTTAAAAAGAAAAAAGGCTGGGTGTGGTGGCAGACTCCTATAGTCCCAACACCCTAGAGGTAGAGATCGGTGGATCTCTGTAAGTTCGAGGCCAGGTGGGGCTACAGGGAGACCCTGTCTCAAAAAGACCAAAAACAAAACAAAACAAAACAAAAACAAACAAACAAACAAAAAAACCAACCCCAACCCCACCACTCTCCCCAAGTCACTGTGTCCCATGGGGTATGGACTGCTTTCTAAACCAACCTAACCGTCACTCTGGTCCCTGGCTGGCTAGCAGCTGCAGGGCTTTCTGGGAAGGTGCGTGCTGTGGGGCTCGGTATGGCCGAGGGACACCAGGCTTGGGCACCAGGAAGCGTGGTGGTGAGGGGCCGCACAGGATGCCCACCTCCTTGCGGCTCAGCTCTGGCCCTGGCCTCTCCTGGGTTTGCTTGGTGGCTTTGTGTGGGGTGTCCCCTTCCATGGTCTAACCTAGTGCTTCGGACCGCGCCAGCCGCCTCTCCAGCCTTACAACTCTTTACAGGGAAACAGCCTGGCTCTGGTGCGCCTGGCTCTACAGCTTTCTAGCTGTGACCCTCCTGGGAACAGGCACGCAGCTGGCAGAAGTCAACATAATCGTCCTATTCATTTTTTTTAATTCATTTATTTTATGAATTTTGCCTGCTTGCATGCAGTGCCCACGGAGGCCAGAACAAGGAACCCGATCTGGAGATGGAGTTAGCTACCACGTAGGGGCTGGGAACCGAACCTGGGACGTCCGCAAGAGCAGTCAATGCTCTTAACTGCTGAGCCATCTCTCCTGCCTTTTTTTTTTTTAAAGCTAGGATCTCATGTAGCCCAGGCTGGCCTCAAATTCATTATATAGCCAAAGATGTCCCTAAACTCCTGACCCTCCTGCCTTCACCTCCCACGTGCTGGGATTGTGGGCAGGTACTGTCTCGCTCAGTTTACATTTTTGCTTCCTGAACGCTAAGCAAGCTCTCTGCCGACCCACAACACCACCCCAGCTCCCGGTTCCACTGAGTTCTGTCTTAGCACTCCTGCCCTGGACCCAGGGCCATGGGAGCTGAGATCATGGATTCAGGAAGAGCTGTGCCCTGTGGCCCCTGCACACAGACGCCCCCATCCCACCCCTAGCACACTGGGCACACAGACAGTCTTATTAAAACCTGATCCTGCTCTTGCCCTGCCCTGCAAGTATCAACTCCTTGCCTAGGCCAGCACCTCACCCTCCACAGTGGGGACCACCAAGCAGAAGCAGAAGCGAGCCTCAGGGCCTTTGCACCTGCTGGGATCTCTTCCCACTGTATCCTGCCTGTGGGTACCCAGGGCTCCCTGGAGTGAATGACTGAGTGAGTGAATAAAGCAATAAATGAAGGGGTGCAGGACCTGTGGGGAGGAGGCCATGTGCTCTTCAGACTATGGCTACTTGGTGACTTGAGGTCCCCTGGACCCAACTCTAGCCTTACTCCTTTCTGCAGTCAGCTTTTGAGTCGGAGGTGTCTGAGATAGCCATCAGTCAGGCTGAGGTGGACCTGGCCCTCAGGAACCTGCGGTCCTGGATGAAGGATGAGAAAGTCCGCAAGAACTTGGTGAGTGGTGGGGGTCAGGGTGCTGGGCATGCTTCAGGGACAGCTTGCTCCCATGGTGTGGTGACTCAGCCTCACTGGTCACCCCTGGGCCAGGCCACACAGCTGGATTCGGCCTTCATTCGGAAGGAGCCCTTTGGCCTGGTGCTCATTATTGCTCCCTGGAATTACCCTCTGAACCTGACTCTCGTGCCGCTGGTTGGGGCCATTGCTGCAGGTGAGAGACGGCCTCTTCCCACAGCCCTAGTCCCTGGGGGGCCACCCAGGGAGCCAAGAGAGGGAGGACAGGGCCCATTGGTACCTTCTGATCCTTCATCTGAGACTGGGTGTGACCAGCATTGCCCTGCAGGGTCCTGGAGGCTGGCCATGAGCCCCGCCCCCTCCCTCCACCCTGTAGCATTCTCTCTCTGCTGACTGTAGGGAATTGTGTGGTGCTCAAGCCCTCAGAGACCAGCAAGAACACCGAGCAGGTCCTGGCCGAGGTCCTGCCCCGCTACCTGGACCAGGTGAGCAGAGATAGGCATCAAACCTCTGCTGTTCTTTCTCAGGAGCTGTCTGTCTTTTTGTTTTTTAATACTTTTATTGATGAATTGTGTATTTCATTCATTATCTTTCAGTCCAATTTAGACACATTCCCCTCCGCCCCCATCCCACCCCTGTTCATGCCTTCTGCCATACATGTCTTGCATCTTTCTCTCAGTCTTTCTCAAAGTTTTTCCCTGCAGAGGCTTGTTGTTTTGGGCAGAGTTCAACCGTATCATTTACTTCTTTAATCCAGTCTTTTTTAAAAATTATCATTATGGGCTGGAGAGATAGCCCAACTGCTCTTGCAGAGGACCTGGATTTGATCCCCAGCACCCACATGGCCGCTGAGAACCGTCTGTAACTCCAATTCCAGGAGAACTCCAGTTCCAGGGGAATCCAAGACCCTCTTCTGACCTCCGTGGCATTGCACGACACGGGTGCACCAACCTACATGCAGACAGTACATTCATACACATATAAAAATAAATAAAATTAAAAAAATTTTAAATAAAAAAATTATTATTATTATTATTATTATTATGTGTATGAGTGTACTGTCTGCATGTAGGTTGGTGCACCTGTGTCATGCAATGCATGGAAGTCAGAAGAGGATGTCAGATTCCCCTGGAACTGGAGTTAAAGACAGTTCTTAGCTGCCATGTGGGTGCTGGGACTCTAACCTAGGTCCTCTGTAAGAGCAATCGGTGCTCTTAACTGCTGAGCCATCTCTCCAGCCCCTTTAACCCAGTCTTGATGTTGTTTTTTCTTCCCCTTTGTATTGCTCTAACAAATGCCTATATAATCCTCATATATGCATCAAAATTATGACCTCTGGGAATAAACTGTATGTTAATTCCAAAACATGTTTAGGAATTCACATTTTTCCCCCCTTTAATTTTTTGTCTTTTTGAGACAGGGTCTCCCTGTAGTCCCAACTGACTTGGAACTCACTATGTAGACCAGGCTGGCCTTGAACTCACAGAGATCCACCTACCTCTGCCTCCCAAGTGCTAAGATTAAAGGTGTGTGCCACCATGCCCGGCTTAAAGACAGTTCGTAGCCACCATGTGGGTGCTGGGTACTGAACCCGGGTCCTCTGCAAGAGCAGTCAGCACTCTTAACCAGTGAACCATCTCTCCAGCCCTAATTTTATATTACTCTAAAATATGAATACATACCTTCCACCCATTTACAGTAATTACAGAGTCTGAAAATAAGAGGTAGGTCGATTCTAGAGCCCATTAAGAGATTTACATTATAACATAGTTGCTTTCAGATAAAAAGAAATATTTAATTTTTGTATGGATGAGTGTTTTGCCTATAGGTGTGTAAGTACACCGTGTGGGAAATGCCCTTAGAGGTCAGAAGAGGACTGGAATGATGGATGGTTGTTAGCTGCCATGTGGGTGCTGGGAATGGAACCCAGGTCCTCTGTAAGAGCAGCTGGAGCCCTTGACGACACAGCCACTCTCCAGCCCCTCCCACCTTATTTTTGAGACAAGGTCTCTCACTGGCACAGTCCTGGGATTGCAGGTGCATGTCACCCACCATGCCCGGCTTTTTAATGGGTGCTCAAGATGGGACTCAGTCTTCACACGCTTGTGTGGAGACACTTTACCTACTGAGTTCTTTTAGACAAGGTCTCACTTTGTACCTAGGCTGGCCTCCAACTCATAGTAATCTTCCTGCTTCGGGTTCTTAAGTGCTGGTTGACAGGAGTGTGGCCATCTGGCCTGGGCCCATCGCCTCCGCTCGGCCTGCTCCTTTTTTGAGCGTCTAGGGCGGTCTGTTCTCCGGCCTCTCCAGGCTCTTCCTACTCACTTGGTACTTAGCCTCGTTCCTCCTTCAAGACTTCGATGCTCAGCCCACGGAGGCTCTTGTGAAGGTGGGTGGGCTCCAGGCAACTCGGAACACCTCTCGGCTCAGAAGCCGGGTCCAAGGACCTTCCCTGTCCTTTCAGAGCTGCTTCGCCGTGGTGCTGGGTGGACCTCAGGAGACAGGACGGCTGCTAGAGCACAGGTTCGACTACATCTTCTTCACAGGTGAGGCTCAGGGATGGGCCCGGCCCCTCCTCCAGGGGCCCTAGGAAAGGATAGAATCCCGCTTGTGTAGCCAGTCTGCCTCCTCACCCCAACCCCACAAATCAATGTCTACCCTTGCCGAGCTCCTGCCATACCAGGCCCGCTGCTCCTGGGGTGTAGGATGGAACCCTACCAGGCCCCATGACCTCCCTTCAACCCTGACAGATGAGAGGTTGGGTCAGGGTGGTGCTGGAGGGTAGCAGTGCCCTGCCCAGGGTTACCCAGCTGGCCCGGATAGGATTTCTCTTAGGTGTCACCCTAGCATATCCCAGGTTCCAGACTCCTGGCTTCAAGGGACCAAGATGATGTTTCTGGAAGAAATGAAAGACGGGCAGTGCTTCCACGGTTGGTCTGGAGCAGAGCTGGCTCAGCTTTGATCTTGCACGTGGCTGGAGCAGGCCCAGGCATAGTCCTTGGGAAGGGGCATCCAATCTCCCTGCTCCTTCAGTTATTCACAGACCACCTGTCAGAGGCCGCCTGGGGGCTCAGCCACAGCAGAGACAAAAACTCTGTTTTTGTTTGTTTTTATGGTGCAGTCTGGATAAATCCCAGAGCTGTAAGGCACTAGGCAAGTGCTCTACTATTGTGTTTGTTGCTGTTGTTTGGATTTTTTTTACTCACTAGGGTAGCTGAAGATGGCCTTTAAGTCCTGATCTTCCTCTACCTCCTGAATGCTAGAGGGCACCACCCTGATTAGCCTTGAACACAAAGTCATCTTTCTACCTCAGCTTCCCAAGCACTGGGGCCGTACGCTGGTGCCAGCAGGCCCTGCAAACCCTCTGGAGTGTTTAAAATAACAAAGGCAGAATGCAATGAGGCATGGAAGAGCTACGGTATTCCAGGACAGAGCAGGGCTAGGGGGGTCTGGACAGATGAGCAGGCGAGGGTAGGGGTCTGTCGTGTGTGTGACAGAGTACCCAAGACAAGAGAGAAGGACATTGAATGTCCGCCCTGCTGCACTGGACTCTGGCTTTACAGGCCGGGGACATCAGTTCTAGATGACAGAGAGGTGGGGGGTGGTATGACTGGCTGGAGAGTCAGCTGCAAGGTGGGGGTTCTGCATTCTTAGGGGCTGGCCTGTGGGGGGGGCAGGTAGGTCTTGGCCTGTCGGGTGGCAGAGGGGCAAGGAAATGGTAGGGGAGGCCCAGCTCCGGCTGCCTCAGTTCCCCCAGGGGAGGAGCAGAGATCCAGGTGAGACCATCTGCCAGACTAGTTGACTGAAAGAGCCTTCTGGATTCTTCCTGTGTCCCTAGGGAACCCTCACGTAGGCAAGATTGTCATGACAGCTGCTGCCAAACACCTGACACCCGTCACCCTGGAGCTGGGGGGCAAGAACCCCTGCTACATAGATGACAACTGTGACCCCCAGATAGTAGCCAACCGTGTGGCCTGGTTCCGCTACTTCAACGCCGGCCAGACCTGCGTGGCCCCCGATTACATCCTGTGCAGCCAGGAGATGCGGGAGAGGCTGCTGCCTGCCCTGCAGAACGCCATCACTCGTTTCTATGGTGATGACCCCAAGACCTCCCCCAGCCTGGGCCGCATCATCAACCAGAAACATTTCAAGCGGCTCCAGAGATTGCTGGGCTGTGGCCGCGTAGCCATTGGTGGCCAGAGCGATGAAGCCGACCTCTACATTGGTGAGCCCCCCTCTGACCTACGATGAGACCTTTCTGGGCTGGAGGGGCCCACGTTGGACTGCAGGTCTGAGCCTATACCTAAATCCTTGGCCCCATTGGGAGATGGGCCTGAGTTCCTGGCATGACAATTCACATCACTGTGGCTTTTCAGTACCACACGTGGGTCCCATAGCCTGAAGCCACTGTGCTACCAGGGCCAGAGCGTGGCTCCCACTTTCCTCCTAGCCTTTCGTGTCCCATGAGCCCAGGATCCTGGGGCCTGAACCTGAGGTCCTGGGAGGTCAGACCCTGGCCCTCCCCAACCTGGAGCATAGGCTCTGTTCCTGTCTCCTGGACGTGTCCTACCTATGGGCGAGGCTGAGTTGCTCCTTGTGTCACAGCTCCCACGGTGCTGGTGGATGTGCAGGAGTCAGAGCCGGTGATGCAGGAGGAGATCTTTGGGCCCATCCTGCCCCTGATGACCGTGAGGAGCCTAGATGAGGCCATCGACTTCGTCAACCGGCGGGAAAAGCCGCTGGCACTGTACACCTTCTCCAAGAGAAGCCAGGTAGGAGAGAAGCGAGCTGCGGTGTGTGGCCGCAGAGGGGACGCAGGCCCTCTGGATAGTCACAGGACTTCAAGGATGGTGGCCGGCCTCGTAGCTCTGTTCCTGTTACCCCTCCGAGAGGTTGCTATGGTCAAACACACTCTCCTGGGCTAAATGATAGGGTCTCATGTAGCCCAGACTGGCCTCAAATTGTGTAGGTGATGGCGACCTTGAACTCCCGACTCTTCTGCCTCCACCTCTTAAGTGCTGGGATTATAGAAATCTGTCCAAGACCCAGTTTTGTTTGTTTTAGGTTTTGTTTTTTTGAGACAGGGTCTCCCTGTAGCCCCAGCTATATAGACCAGGCTGGCCTTGAACACACAGAGATCTGCCTGCCTCTGCTTCCTGAGTTCTGGGATTAAAGGCATGCGCCACCACTTCTGCCTCCAGCTTTCTTCAGTGCTAGGGGATCAAACCAAGGGCTTCAAGCACGTTAGACAAAAGCTACTCAGAAAGTGACATCCATGGGCTGGAGAGATGGCCTAGCGGTTAAGAGCGCTTACTGGTCTTGCGAGGACCCAGGTTCAATCCCCAGCACCCACATGGCAGCTGAGAACCACCTTTAACTCCAGTTCCAGGGGAATCCGACACCCTCTTCTGACCTCCACGTGCATTGCACGACACAGGTGCACAGACCTGCATGCAGACAGTACATTCATACATGTACAAAATAAAAAAAAAAAGAGACATCCATAGTCATCAACAATCTGAGTTAAAATAGATTTATTTTAGAATAACTTTAGATTTAGGAAAAGGCCATAAAGGAAGTAGGGCTCCTATGACCCCCCAGAAGGGCCCTGACATGGCGAGAAGGAAGCTCAGTGGGTATCACCCTCTGTCCGTGTCCTGTCAGTGTCCTCTGTGATCCAGATCTAGCACTGCGTGTACTGGGCCTTGCTGCAATGTCCCTAGGTTCTGGTTCTCCTTACCTATCCATAAAAGGTGTGGGGTTTCCAGAGAGACTGCCACAGGGGCAGAGGCTGCCTCTGGGACACCCAAGAGCCACAGGAGACCAAGAGGTTAAAGGTCACTCAGGCAAGACTGTGTTTGCCACAGGGCTCTGCTGGGAGCGGCTGCATCCTGTCTGGAGCGCCTGAGCAGGCTTCCAAGCTTCCGCGCATAGAGGCGGCGTGGCAGACCCCCATCTGTGGAGGGCACTGGCCACCTCCCTGCTGCAGAGATGGTCCAGACCCTAGAAGAACCGTCTGTCACCTGAGCCATTTACTCAGAATGGCCCAATATAAATTTAAAAAAATTTTACTCTGTGTGTGTGTGTGTGTGTGTGTGTGTGTATGGATGTGCAGATGCCATAGCACGTGTGTGGAGGTCAGAGCATAACTTGTAGGAGTCAGTGCTCTCCTCCCACCATGTGGGTCCTGGGGATCAAACTCTGGTCATCAGCTTGGCAGTATGAACCTTTACCATATTGCCAGCCTGAGCTTCCTATCTTGTACGTTGACTTCGTGTGTGTGTGTGTGTGTGTGTGTGTGTGTGTGGTCAGCAAACAACCTGAGTTCTCTTCTACTATGTGGGACCTAGGGATCAAACTCAAGTTGTCAGATGTGGTAGTGGTACCTTTATTCAGTAAACCATCTTACCAGCCATTTTTAGGCTTAACATTTTAAAAAATTTTTTTATTATTTTTTTATATGTATGAGTGTATGTACTGTCTGCATGTAGGTTGGTGCACCCGTGTCATGCAATGCTGCAGAGGTCAGAAGAGGATGTCAGATTTCCCTGGAACTGGAGTCAAAGACAGTTCTTAGCCGCCAAGTGGGTGCTGGGAATCGAACCCAGGTCCTCTGTAAGAGCAGTCGGTGCTCTTAACCGCTGAGCCATCTCTCCAGCACTGGCTTAACATTTTTTTTAAAGTGTATCTATTTTTATGTGTATAAGTGTTTTTTCTTGCATGTATGTAAGTGCACCCATGTTGTACAATGCCCAAAGAGGGCATCGGATCCCCTGGAATTGGAATTATGAACGGTTGTTAGCCACCCTGTGGGTGCTGGGACCTGAACCCAGGTTCTCTGCAAGAGCACCCAGTGCTCTAAACTGCTGATCCATCTCCCCAGCTTTTTTGACACAGGCTTTACTAGCCTCAAACTGTGCAGCCGAGGATTACCTTGAACTCCTAAGCCTCCTGTCCCCACTTCCGGGGTGCTGGGATGTTGGGCACTGTGTGTGACTCTGCAGGCCACCAATCTGACATGACCCTGCTCTGTGACGACTTCCTCTCTGGTTCTCCAGGAGCGAGGACTCCCCCGCCCACATTTAAATGCAGCCATTCCCCCACAGAGGCTTCAGAAAGCCCAACACAAGCCTTTTTGGCAGTGGGCTAGCTGCCCCTCTGAGAGCCAGGCACTAGTCCTAGGATTGTGCCTTTCAGACTGCTCTTCCTCCAGAGACCAAAGCTGGTGGGGGTGCCTCAGGAGCTGAGGGATTGTTGGCTCCCCTGGTGGGAGCTGCTCTAGCCATCAGACAAGGCCCAACTCTGCTGCCCTGTGAGGACATTAGATTGCGGAGGGCGGAGCCATCTCCCTTCACCTCATTTTCACACAGACTTGAAGACTGAACAGGAAGTTTCTTTCAGGAGTCAGGCAGGGGTCAAGCTCAGACTGCTGGGTTCAAACCTGACCTTAGTGACCCAAACGCACGGCACACAGACCCGAGTCCTTGTTCCTTCTCTCCTGAGTGACTGCGAGCAGAAGACTAGGCAGCCACCTCACACATCCTCCCTGACAACGTGACACCTCATCACCCCCCTCTGCCTGTGCCTAAGCTGCTTCCCCTTTGGCCTGTGTCCCAGCACCCTGTGGGAGCCACACACAGGGAACATGTACCAAGGGCAGGGTTCAGAGCCTGTCCCATCACACCCACCCTTGGTGGCCTGGGGAGCAGACCGCCACTGAAACAAGAAGATATAACCCTGGCTTGCTCTCCCCCAGGTGGTCAAAGAGGTGCTGGCCCGGACCAGCAGCGGGGGCTTCTGCAGCAATGATGGCTTCATGCACATGACCCTGCCCAGCCTGCCTTTCGGAGGAGTGGGTAGGTGCCCCAGAGCCCTGCAACCCTGGGCCAGTCTGCCACTGTGATCCTGTAGTGACCACTCGTGAAAGCTCAGCCACTGTCAGTGCCTCAGTGCAGCAGGCAGCGAGGCCCTTCTCCACTGACCATGTCCATCTAGCCTGCCTCTCCCCTCCCTCCCAGCCATCTGTGGTATGGAACCTTCCAGACTGTCTGCACTTACACATGTGGGTGGGATCTGCACAGAAACCATTTTGGTGAGGGTTGTTTGTTTGTTATTTTGGTGGGTTTTGTAGAAATACACCTGTGACCGCCCGACAGTGCCCCACCCTTTCTCCCAGCAACACTTGTCCTCGTCCGGCCATCCACACCAGCCATGGGTCACACGCTGCCCCTCAGCCTTCCTAAGTCCCTACAGTCCCAACACTGGTACCTCTGCTGCCGGTGGGCCTGGGGCATGGGGATGCCCCCCAACACACAGAGCTGCAAACCCCACATGTGTTCTGGCAAGGCCACAGGCATGACTCTGCCAGCCACTTCCCCCCTGAGCCCACTTCCTCAGCAAAAGATGATGTGGTCCCTCCACCTGGGCACACCCAGGAGCACATGAGTGGGAAGGCCCCGCCCTCCCGGTCTGGCCCCGCCCTCCAGGTCTGGCCCCGCCCTCCCGGTCTGGCCCCGCCCTCCTGCTCCAGTCTCCCTCCCTCAGTCCTGTCTGCTGCTCCAGCCACTGAGCTTGGCCCAACATGTCACTCACCTCCACGGCCCTCTGAGTCCCTGTTGCCCCCACTTTTATCTGGTTCACCCCACATCCCTCCGGCCTCAATCACTCCAGCAAGCTGACCTTCATTATCCCCAGCTCCCCCAGGCCATGTCCCCTGGACGTCCCTGGCCTGGGCCCTCATCTCTTCCTAGACACTGGGAACTCCACAGGCCAGATTTACTTAGTCCCTGCCACAACCCCAGGAGGTGCGCACTGTCACAGAGGAGCCTGAGGCGAGGTCAATTGCTCAAAGTGACACAGCTATGCAGGGCAGAGGTGTCATTCAACCCTGTGGGCAGCCGGGCTGCAAACCTGGCATCTTGGCCCCTGCCTGCCTATTCTCCACCAGCACCTGCTAAGCTGGTTTTGGTGCGGGCTTGGGGCTCAGCCTTTTACCCACAATGCCTTGTGGTTGGCCCACTGGACACACAGGGAAACAAGAGGCTCAGACAGCCCACTGAAGACCTGACTCCTGTGTTCTGTGCTACCCACAGGCAACAGCGGGCTGGGCAGTTACCATGGCAAGTTCTCCTTCGATACCTTCTCTCACCACCGTGCCTGCCTGCTGCGCAGCCCTAGGATGGAGAAAATCAACGACCTCCGTTACCCACCCTACTCGCCCCGGAACCTCAGGTTGCTGCTGATGGCCATGGAGGAGCGGGGCTGTAGTTGCACGCTGCTCTGAGTGTGGGCCCTGGGGCTCAGGGCGCCCTCCGCAAGCCAGGGCTCCTGAGGTCCTGCCTGGGATTCAGGACTCAGGCCATAGAGCAGTTGGTTCAGCCCAGTTGGAGTGGCTTCTCCTTCTAGGCCTTCCCTTCCTGGGCCTCTAACTGGCCTGAATGAGATAGGCGTAGAGCCGGAAAGAGGAAGGCAGTGCAGTGACCTCCTGTCCCCTCCTGAGCCAGCTTTGGTGTCCTAAGAGAAAACCCCACTTCTGAGCTACCCAGCTTCTTGGGGCGGGTGAGGCAGGAGGGAGGTGACGGCTGGCCTAGGCCATATCCTGTGACTGTGTTCTTTGAGCCTGTTTCCCATCTGCACGATTTGAACAAAGGGGGCTGACCCCGAGCTCTAGGTGTCCTGTCTTTTCTGGGCTGTGCTGGCCGGGCTCTGCTCCCCAGCGCCCCCCGCCGTCCTCCCAGCGCTAGGCAGGGGTGCTCTGCCGGAGCCTCAGCGGCTCCGGGGGGGGGGGGGGGCGGCGCTCCGCCACCCTCATCTGGGGAGCTGCTGCACACTCGCTGGACACGTCCCTCTAAGCCTCCTCGGGAAGCCTTTGCGGACCAGCACACCTAATAGGGCTGGGCCACCGCCCCGGGCGTTTCAGTACCCACCACGGAAGGCAGGGAGGGGCCAGGCTCGCTAGCCCCGGACCACGCGTTAAGAAATTCCCGCACCTCCCAACCAAGCGGACTAAACGCTTCCAAGCGCTGCAGTATTTAAATGAGCTATTCCGGCCCGCCCCCCGCGTTTGGGAGCCTCTTCCCAAACCACACCCCGGAAGTCCCGGCTCAACCTGCTCGGAAGTCCCCGCCTATTGGTCGCTGCGATCCAACATGGCGGCTCCCTTATGAAACTTCAAGCGCCCTCTCCTTGAAGCCAATCAGAAGACAGCTTTTTCTGAGCCCGCCTCCTTCAGCACACCACTGGCCAATAAGACCACAGCATGGAGGGTAACCACTGAAAAAGGCCAAAGTAGCGGGCCCAATGGCAGCGTCTCGGAGTTAGGTTCCGCCCCTCTGCCGACAGGCCGGCTCGGTGCGGGAAAGAGCCGCCGCGCCTCAAGGTGGGTGTTCAGGGCACGGCGGTGAAGACTGGGTTCGGGTGGCTTGACGTCGGGGGCGCGAGTGGTGCGTCATCCCGATCCAGGGAGCCTTGACCGGACTACCCGGGCCCCGCGGCCTTAATGTCCTTTGGCTTCCTGCCGACCCGCACTCTCAGGCGCATGCGCCGCCTGGCTTTCCGCATCTGTAGGGTCAGAGGTCACGGGGAAGGTCAGAGAAAAAGTAGTGGCTGGGCGCCTGGGACTGACTGGGGCCACAGGTCAAAGGTCAAGCGTAGGCTCCCTGGAGGTCAGAGGTCACGGGAGGGGCCTTTGGGGGCTCTGATGAAATGCCAGGCTCTGGGCCATCCACCCCTTGGGTATACGAACCCCCCCTGATTTCCAGGACTCCTCTATTTCTCCGGTGAGGAGCCCAAAGCCAAGTGACATCATTTGCCCAAGGTCACCCTGGGATGAGTTCCAGGAGGTCCTTGGAGTGGGAGGAGGGATTTAGCCTAGGAGGATTATTTAATCTTTCTAGGGTTTCTGCAGGGGAAGCCTGGGTTTGCTGTTCTGTCCCAACCGTACTGGGTTACTTTGAGCCTGTCACTCAACATGCTGGGATGATAGGGCTTGTGACCTTTGGCACAAAGCCTGGCAGAGTTAATTAACTGTCAATACAGGCTGGGGGTGGTTGGGGTGCTGTTTTGATGAGATCCGGGGAGGGGGGAGATGGATTAAGTAGCTTCTCAGGAGCTGTAGTAGAAGGAAGTAGCAGCGCCCAGGAACTCATTCTCATCAGAGCAGGGTCCACCCCAAGGCTGGGGGTGCTGGCCCAGACTTGCAGAGGGTCTGAGCAGGGATGGAGATGGGCACAGCCCCTGAGGAGTGCTAGACTCTTCACTCGCATTCCTTTCCATGCCCCAGATGCACTGCCTGACCACGTCCATGCTGTTGAGGGCCCTGGCCCAGGCCTCCCGCACAGGTAGGACCCAGGAGCCTTTCCTGGGAGTGGGGGAGCCCAGTCTCCTGGTAGGAAGTCACAGGATCAGAACATCACTCTTCTCCTTGCAGGACACCTCAGTGGTCGGAGCCTCCATAACACTGCAGTGGCAGCAACCTACAGTGAGTCCTGACTGGGTACTAGTACAGAGTGCTAGGCTGTCCTGATCATGGTGCTCCCTGAGGCCAGGAAAACAGCCATGTCAGGAAACTGAGCCTCGGTTTCCACTCTGAAAATGAAGGTGGTAATTGAGAGAGAATGTGACTCGCAGGTGTTGTGGGGGCATGAGAGACGGGAGGGGTGTAATGGAGTGGGTGCTACCAGCTGTGAGTGTTGGGTCCAACCTGGGCATATTCACCATGTCCTGCTGGGGTGCCTAGCCAGCGCTGGTGGCTGGCTTCCCTGGGCCCTCCCTAAGCCCACCTGGATCTAGGGCTGAGCCTCCTATCGTGGCCTCCTACAGAGTATGTGAATGTTCAGGAACCCAAGCTAGACATGAGATCAGCGACGGATAGTGCAGCTCGGATTCTGATGTGGACAGAGCTCTTCCGAGGTGAGTCCTAGTAGGGTGAGGTTTGGGGTTAGCCGTAGATGTGCTGGGGAGGGGGGCGGGCTCCCACCAACCCATGTCACCCTCAGGGCTGGGCATGACCCTGAGCTACCTGTTTCGGGAGCCTGCCACCATCAACTATCCATTTGAGAAGGGCCCGCTGAGCCCTCGCTTCCGAGGGGAGCATGCGCTACGCCGCTACCCTTCTGGGGAGGAACGTTGCATCGCCTGCAAGCTCTGTGAGGCTGTCTGCCCTGCACAGGTGAGCCTAGCGGTCCTGGCCACACCCCTGCCCCTGGAGGAAAGGGGTGGGGCAGCTCTGGGCCCCAAGTCTGACCTTAATATGTGTCCCTAGGAAAGTCCCTGTTTTTCATTCATTCATTCACTCATTCATTTATTCATATGTGTATGTGTTTTGCCTCCATATTTGGAAGTACATTCATGCATGCAGTGCCTACAGAGGCCAGAAAAGGGTACTAGATGCCCCAGAAGTAGTGTTACAGGTGGATGTTAGCCCCGTGTGGGTGTGAGGACTGAACCAAGCTCCTCTTCAAGAGGAGCCAGTACTGACTGTGTCTCCAGAGCCCTTCTCCCTTCTTTAATTTTTTTTTTTTTTTTGGTCTTTTTTTTATTTTGGTCTTTTTGAGACAGGGTCTCCCTGTAGCCCCAGCTGTCCTGGATGTAGACCACTATGTAGCTGTCCACTATGTAGACCAGGCTGGCCTTGAACTTAGAGATCCGCCTGCCTCTGCCTCCTGACTGCTGGCATCAGCTCAGCATTTTTATTTGTGTTTTGTCTTTTCAGCCCCCCTCCCCCCTTTTAAAGACAGGGTCTCAAAATGTCTATTCAGGCTGGCCTCGAACTCAGAGATCCACTTGCCTCTTTCGTCCCCTGTGCTTGGGATGAGATGTGCACCATCAGGCTCCTTTCTTGCCTTGACCTAACCCTGACTCTGAGTGGGCCCAGTGAGTCCTCCATGCCCAAGTACTGTGAGCCAGAAAGTCAGCAGGGCCCAGCCTCCAGCTGAGCAGGCCACATGGCACGGCCTCCTGCCGAGCAGGCCACGCGGCACAGCCTGCTTCCTTCCCTACGTGGGTGAGACACTTGTACCCAGGAGTCCCACCTGTGGGAGACCAGAGGACGCCTGGGGCTCTCATCCTGGGGGCTGCTCCTCTGCGCCCCCGCCTTCTGTGTGTGGGTCTGCGTGGACCATCTGTCCTTGGGCCGATTGATGTAGAAACTGGAAGATGCAGTGGTCCCTCGGGTGCTCTGCAGGAGCCCTGCCAGGTGCAACCTTAAGATCTACCCAACCATGCCCTGCTGTGCGGAGCTCTGGGCAGCTTCTGGGCAACCCCACTAGGGAGCCTGGACAGTACCAGTGGTGCTCGTGTGCCTGGAGGTGTGCAGTGTGTGCAGGCCACACAGACAGGCCAATTCTTCCCGTCCCCTCCCTGTTACTCCACTGCACTAGCCACTAGAATTCTCCTTTTTTTTTCTTTAGTGACAGGGTATCACTCTACTGGCTGGTCTGATATTGGCCATATAGAGCAGTCTGACCTCAAACAGAGATCCACCTGCCTGAATGCTGGGATTAAAGGTGTATGCCACCACACCTGGCCTGTCCCCACTTTCATAGAAAGAAAACTATGAGGCTGTACCCCAGGGCTCCACTGAGTTGTGAGCATAAGCACGGGGGTGGGGGGTGGGGGGTGGGAGGCATCAGGCATCCTGGAAAGTGCTCTGGCCTGTAGGTCCCAGGCTACCCCTTCTGGCCAGCACAGAGCTACGCCCCAGAAACCATTAGTTAAGGTTATACCTTTGAGTCCCGGACTGTGCCCCTCATTACTGTGTGACTAAAGCAACTCCTTCAATCTCTCTGAGTTTCAATTTTCTCCAACAAATGATGATTATAAGACTTAAAACCACAAGGCTGTACTGTCCCAGTCTTGGACGTTCACTGCTGTCTGTCCAGTCTTTGGACGTTCACTGCTGTCTGTCCAGTCTTTGGACGTTCACTGCTGTTTGTCCAGTCTTGGACGTTCACTGCTGTCTGTCTGTCCAGTCTTTGGACGTTCACTGCTGTCTGTCTGTCCAGTCTTGGACGTTCACTGCTGTTTGTCCAGTCTTTGGACGTTCACTGCTGTTAGTCTGTCCAGTCTTGGACGTTCACTGCTGTCTGTCCAGTCTTTGGATGTTCACTGCTGTTTGTCCAGTCTTGGACGTTCACTGCTGTCTATCTGTCCAGTCTTTGGACGTTCACTGCTGTCTGTCTGTCCAGTCTTGGACGTTCACTGCTGTTTGTCTGTCCAGTCTTTGGACGTTCACTGATGTTTGTCTGTCCAGTCTTGGACATTCACTGCTGTTTGTCTGTCCAGTCTTGGACGTTCACTGCTGTTTGTCCAGTATTGGACGTTCACTGCTGTTGTCTATCCAGTCTTGGATGTTCACTGCTGTTTATCTGTCCAGTCTTGGACGTTCACTGCTGTTTGTCTGTCCAGTCTTGGACATTCACTGCTGTTGTCTGTCCAGTCTTGGACGTTCACTGCCGCATGATGACTTAGGGCTGAGTGTGGAGTAGACAGCTCAGACACTTTCCTAAGAAAATGGCTTCTGTGAGGGGCAGCCCTCAGGAGGACTGCAGAGGTGGGGGGAGGAGGGCATCCATGCACACTCCCAGGGGCTGGACGGGCTGTGAGGGCAGCCCCAGGGCCAAGAGGTGGCCGGCAGTGGGCAGTCAGCTGTGGCCACTCCCCCAGGCCATCACCATCGAGGCTGAGCCGAGAGCTGACGGCAGCCGCCGAACCACCCGCTACGACATTGACATGACCAAGTGCATCTACTGCGGCTTCTGCCAGGAGGCCTGCCCTGTGGACGCCATAGTAGAGGTTCGTGGGCCCTGGACGGGGCGGCTGGCCAGAGGCTTCTGAGAGGGGTCAACTCTACTGACCCTCCGCCCTTCCTGCAGGGTCCCAACTTTGAGTTCTCCACTGAGACGCATGAGGAGCTGCTGTACAACAAGGAGAAGCTGCTGAACAACGGGGACAAGTGGGAGGCCGAGATCGCAGCCAACATCCAGGCCGACTACCTGTACCGGTGACGCCGTCTGCAGCTCAGTCCTGCAGCCCTTGCTGCCCCATAAAAAAGCTTGGACCCCAGTGCTGTCTCCTGTGGTGCATCCTGGGGCTGGGGTGGGACCAGCCCCGGGCTTCTGGGACCTGTAGTGTCCCTGGCTGGACCAAGGTGTGCGTGGTCCTCTGGCTTGGTTCCTCAGTAGGTTCCAGCAGGGCTGGAGCCCAGCCCTTTTGTGTGATGACTGGGCCCAGCAGCTCCCTTATGGTTGGCCAGCACCTGGCAGCATGCATCTTCCCGGGCTTCTCTGCAGGATCTGTATCACAGGTCTCCGTGGACCTGCTGTCCCCACAGTGTCAGATGTTTGGGAGCTGGGGCCCACGTCTGCTGTCCTGAGACGTCATGGCTACAGCTCTTTGAACTTGGAGCCTGCCAGGCCTCAAGCCAGAGTCTATCAAGAGTCCACATAAAAGCCAGGTGTGACAGCACGTCATTACCCCAGTGCTGGGCACTGGGGACAGATGTATCCCTGGGGGCTTATGGAACAGCCAGTCCAGACAAGATGACAAGCTAGGTTTAGTGAGGGACCCAGTCTCAAAATAAATAGTGTGGAATGCAGCTGAGAAAGGCATCCTACCATCAGCCTTGGGTGTCCACACATGCCCGATAGGACGCTGTACCTGCTCACACAAGCACACACCCCAGGCATCCACACATGCCTGATAGGACGCTGCACCTGCTCACAGAAGCACACACCCCGGTGTCCACACACCACACACCCTGGGCGTCCACACATGTCCAGATGGGACTCTGTACCTGCTCACAAGCATACACCCCAGGTGTGCACACATCCATACGGGCCAGTGCACCTGCTCACAGCCTCAGGAGGTCAGGGTATCCGCCAGGAAGGGGAAGCCTGCTCTGGGATGACAGTCACAAGGGGATGACACAGGCCCTGCTGCCCCTGAGCTAGCCTTTCTGCTGGCCACATCCCTCCCCACTAGGTTCCCCACTTGGGGTGGTGTGTGAACTCATCTTCCCCGTTCGCAGTCCCAGCCAGTGCTGATGCCCAGTCACACTGGGTGTGCACTCTGCTGGATGCCCAGTCACACTGGGTGTGTGTGCATTCTGAGTGCTGGATGCTCAGTCACACTGGGTGTGTGTGCACTCCGGGGTGCTGGATGCTCAGTCACACTGGGTGTGCACGCACTCGCCGGGAAGGCTAGCTGCCCAGTCATGGTCTGCACACACGTGGTTTGGCCCCTTTGGTCTGTGACTCAGTTTCCAGGTCTTGCTCTGGGTTTCCATTCTCCCCACCCCCAGGCCCTTGTTCACTTAATGGGGTTCAAGGATCGGCAGGGCTAATGGCCCCTGTGCGCTGGTCCCCAGTGGGCACAGCCCAGCCTGTCTAAAGTGCAGGCAGCTGGATGGTCCCAGTTTCCCAGCACTGGGGCCTGGGGAGCCTCAGGGCGGGGAAGGTCCCTGCGCTCGGGGCACCAGTGCTCCTGGGAGAACCTTCCCGTCCATCTGCAGGCCGCCACACCAAGCCTTCCAGGACACTCAGGCAGGGGTCCGGAGGGAGGAAGCGCGCTGGGAGGGCCCGACCTCGGGCCCCAGGCTCCCCGCCTGCGTGAGTCCGGAAAGGGAGCTGGGCCTTCCCCGGCGAGTCCCGGGATCAGGCGGCCCGCGTCCAGATCCCTCTTCCAGCCTGCAGCCCGAGCTCTGGAGGGCGAGGCCACGCGGAGGCCACGCCCACGCCCCGCCCCCGGAGCCCCGCGAGCTGCCCAAGCCCAGCGCCTGCTCAGAGCCGAGGCGAGGAGCAGAGCGGAGCAGAGCGCGCACCGAGCGCGCCCGGGGTGAGTGCCCGGAGCCCGGCCTTGCTCGCCGCGCGCCCCCGCCCCGGGAGCCGTGTTGCAGCCGCGGCCAGGTCTGCGTGGAGGCCGCGCGGAGGCCGCGCGGAGGCCACGCGCCGGGCCGGGCCGGGCGGTGAGAACCTGCAGGAGGACCGGGTGTTAGCTCCGGCTTCGCTCAGGGATACCTCCCGCTGAGTCCGGCTCCAAGGGAGGAACCCATTCCACAGTTGGGGAAATCGAGGCCACCCAACTAGGAAGTGAGCCCACTTCTTCCTCGTCGGCCTCCGTGGGACCGGGGCTGAGAGAAGAGGCCGGGGTACGGGGAGGACGTGGAGGGGCTCAGGAGTGAGGCAGGGCAGCGGGGCCTCGGGGACTCGGAGCAGCCCTCCTCTGGTCTGGGACTGACCCTTCTGCGGTCCATCCCAGCTGGTCATGTGACCTCGGAGTTCTTATTCAGCCTCAGCTGACCCACCTGTAAGACAGGGCTTTGGTGCCCCTGTTGGGGATCGGTGTCATAGTGGGCAATGTGGGGACTCTGGTTACTTTTGTCACCTCTCCACTCCATCTTTTCTCTCCTTTGCTAAGTCCTTTTTTACTCAACCAAAGAGGAAGTAGAGGCCCAGAGCAGGCAAGTGACTTACCCAGCGTCACACAGCCCATCACAACCCGAGCAAGACTCCGGAGCCCTGGTCCCTGGACCTCTGCCCTGTAGCCAGAGTCATGCCCTGAGTGATGGAAGGGGCCCATCTACCCACCCTTGCCTGTTCGAGGCTTGGCTCCTCTGAAGCCTCTGCCGCCACCCCCATCCCCCCCACCCCCCCACCCCCCACCCACACCCCCCCCCACTCCCGCGCGCGTTCTCCTTTCCCAAGCTGGAGACAGGGCTGCGGTTTCCTCTTCAGACTTGAGCAATCCCGGCCCTGGGGAGGAAGTGGCCAGCAGGGCAGACCCAGACCCGGGCAGCACTGGCGCCCAAAGCTCCCCTTTCTGGTGTGCCCTCCCTGGTGCCATTTGAGAGCTGCGGCAACTGCGCCCCACAGAGGGGGCCCTAGGCCCAAAAGCAGCTGCTGTGCAGCAGGCAGGGCCTGGGCAGGAAGTCCTGGCTTGCTGGCTGCACAGGTCTAGGGCCCATGGGAGTGTCGACTCCTGCTGGGGTTGGAGCAAGGCCCCGGGCCTTCCCGCCCAATTCAGTTCTGTAGTTTCACTTTCATTCAGTTTCAACACCTGGAAGACTGCCTGACCCTCCGGCCACACTGGCTGCTGCCAAGTGGCCCGAAGCAACTCCTAGGCAATCCTCTCCAGGTCCTTAGCCTCCAGGGACCAGGCGGGGACTCCAGCCCTGTGTCTCTGCAGGTGTAGGGAGGCAGGCGGGACAGCTCAGCTGCCCTGGATGTCAGTTGCTACAGCCTCAGGCCTGTCCGGCCAAGATGCCTTAGGCCAGCTTAGCGACAGCCTGCGGTTGGGGTCTGTGAGTCAGTGGGCCAACTCCGCGCCTTGTCCTGCTTCTTCCTGTGGACCTCAACACCCCAGCTCTCCCTCCTGGGCTTCAGTTTACCCAGCTGTCCAGGGGGTGTGCTGGATGCCTGAGGGGTCAGGCTAACTCCTGACTGCTCGCTGTCACCTACCTTGCAGGACCATGAGCTCTATGTTTCGAAGTGAGGAGGTCGCCTTGGTTCAGCTCTTCCTACCCACAGCGGCTGCTTACACGTGCGTGAGCCAGCTGGGCGAACTGGGCCTCGTGGAGTTCAGAGATGTGAGTAGGGCGCGGCAGATCCCTGGGTAGTAACCCAGGTTCAGGTGGACACTCCTGCAGATGTGGGCACTCCGCCGGCTCCTGCTCACACCTTCCCTGAGCCAGGCACCTGCAGGCTCGTGGGACATCCAGCAGCTAGGCCTGAGCAGAGCCAGGCCTGGACCCCAGGGTTAGGACATACATCCCAGCCCTTCCCTGCGACTCTGACTCCTCTCTGTGGCCCCGGCAGCTCAATGCATCTATGAGCGCCTTCCAGAGACGCTTTGTGGTGGATGTCCGGCGCTGTGAGGAGCTGGAGAAGACCTTCAGTGAGTGACGCCGGGCCCACATGCCAGACTGGCTTCCTGGCAGGGGCACTGGGCGAGCTTGGTCTGAAAGGAAGTCCCCAGTTACACAAGTAGAAGGGAGGTGCGGGCAGGCCAGCCAGCACTGCTGCAACCCACAGAGTGTTCTCGGCTGGATTGGGCAGAGCAGGGGACCCTGGGTAGGGCTGGCTTGGAGCAGTGTCCCAACCCCAGCTCATCATGTGGGTGATGGCACACAAGACACATGGGCTAAATCGTCTGCTCTGGTGGCCTGGTGTGGGCGGAGGCCAGGGTCTCCAGTTGGGGACCCCCGAGACCAGCTCCTTGTTAGGTCCAGAGGGGAGGGAGGAGCTGGGGAGCTGAGTGTCTGGGACAGAGGTTGACGGGATTTTTCCGGAGTTCAAATTCCATGGATTAGTGAGTCCGAGATGCAGTTGGGAGGGCTCCCCAACGCAGCCAAAACTGGCTGTTCACTGGGAGGACCCTGTGTGCCCCCCACAACCCACACTTCCTGTCCAGCCTTCCTGCAGGAGGAGGTGCGGCGTGCAGGCCTGGCGCTGCCCCCGCCCGAGGGGAGGCTGCCTGCACCACCACCTCGAGACCTGCTGCGCATCCAGGAGGAGACAGACCGCCTGGCCCAGGAGCTGCGGGACGTGCGGGGCAACCAGCAGGCGCTGCGGGCCCAGCTGCACCAGCTGCAGCTGCACTTGGCAGTGCTAGGCCAGAGCCAGGGCCCCCCGGTCAGCGCTAGTCCGGGCAGGGGTGGGCAGGGGGCCGATTAACCAGGCCCAGCCTAGGCCAGGACTCACAGTCTTTCTTCCTACCCAGTTGGCCGCTGCCCACGCAGAAGGGCCCTCCTCCGAGACAGCATCCTTGCTTCCAGCTTCCCGGGGGCCACACGAAGACCTAAAGGTCAAGTGAGTGAAGACTGTGTCCTTTCCTGGACAGGGCCCTGACCAGAGAAGGGGAACAAGGCCGGCCAGCTCCTCCTGTGGTCTCCTGCTGGGTGGGTGGGATGGGAGGCCGGACCCCCCCCCCCAGCTCCTGTTGGCAGCTTCGTGGCAGGTGCCATCGAGCCCTACAAGGCCGCCGCCCTGGAGCGCCTGCTCTGGAGAGCCTGCCGAGGCTTCCTCATCGTCAGTTTCAAGGAGACAGAGTCACAGCTCGAGGACCCAGTGACGGTGAGCTGGCAGGGGCCAGCCAGGCCGCTGGTGGCTGGGGAGGAGCCAGGGCTTTAAGGTCAACTGAGCCTGGCTCTCTTAGGGAGAGCCCGCCACCTGGATGACCTTCGTCATCTCCTACTGGGGTGAGCGGATCGGACAGAAGATCCGCAAGATCACAGACTGGTGAGTTGTGCCCAGGTCCTGGGTCTCTGCAGCCTCCTGGATGGATACCGCTGGTCCTGTGTGCTCCGGGCCTCTCGTACCCCCTCCGTCCAGCCTGTCCTGCCCGGTGCTGACTTCTCACCTCCATCCTTTGCTTAGTTTTCACTGCCACGTCTTCCCATACGTGGAGCGAGGCGAAGCCCGATGCGCAGCCCTGTATCAGCTGCAGCAGCAGAACCAGGAGCTTCAGGAGGTGGGCACCGCGTGACCTGACCCCTGCCCACACCCTCCCTGCCCACTTCTGATCGTATACTTCTGCACCCAGGTTCTGGGGGAGACCGAACGGTTCCTGAGCCAGGTTCTGGGTCGGGTGCAGCAGCTGCTGCCTCCGGGGCAGGTGCAGATCCGCAAGATGAAGGCCGTGTACCTGGCCCTCAACCAGTGCAGCGTGAGCGGCACACACAAATGCCTCATCGCGGAGGTCTGGTGTCCCACTCGAGACCTGCCCACCCTGCAGCAGGCACTGCAGGACAGCTCGGTGAGCACGAAGGCTGCCGAGAGCCTCATTTTTGATCTGGAGTTGGGGAGAGTCTCTGTCCTAGAAGCCACCTCCTCTCTGGGTGTCACCCTGAGAGCACTGGCCCCACAGTCCTTCCTCTGACGGCCCGGAGTCGTTGAGGGCCACCCAAAGCACTTACAAAGTTAGGCTCCCTGGGCGCTGGCCATCTGACCTGAGCCCGTGGGGCCTCTCCATTGGGTGCTGGTGCCGCCCATGGTGGTCTGCTGCTGTAGGGTGGGTGCTCCCGGTAGGAATTGGCTCCTTCATCCTGGCCAGCTGTTGAGAAGGGACTCACTTCCCTTTTGCAAGTACCTTTGATTTGGGCAGGGTGGGCCTTCGACCCCCCCCCCCGTGCCCACCCAGGAATTGCCCTCTGTGGTCCACATGTCAGCAAGGTCTGGCTAGGGGTGACGGTCCCTGAAGGCCTCTCTCTGTATTCAGAGTGAAGCAGGGGTCAGTGCCGTGGCTCACCGCATCCCCTGCCGGGACTTGCCTCCGACTCTCATCCGCACCAACCGCTTCACAGCCAGCTTCCAGGGCATCGTGGATGCCTACGGCGTGGGCCGCTACCGTGAAGTCAACCCTGGTGAGAGCCATGTACTGTCACCTGGGGCCAGTCCTTCCACTCTACTTCTCTACCTCAGGGAAATCCTGCTCCCCATGGGGTACAAGGCCTGGGGGGAGGTACCTGCACCCTGGGCCTGCCTCCTTTCGCAATAGTCTCCACAGAGAGTGAGTTGGCCATACTCGCCAACCCACTCTCTCTGTGGAGGCTCTGGGGTGCCCTAGCCCCAGTTGGGACTGTGTGTTTGTCTTTGGTGAACACTGCTGTTAAATCCACAGGGTGCCAGCGGAGGCTAGTGCAAGGACTAGGGAGGGGCTGGGTAGCGGGAATGTTGCCAAAAGCTCCACCTGTCCTGGAGCTCACTATGTAGACGAGACTGGCCTTGAACTCACAGAGATCCGCCTGCCTCTGCCTCCCCAGTGCTAGGACTAAAGGCAAGGCCTGTGCCACCACGCCCGACTGTTTCTTAGTTTATAAAGGCCTCATTTTTCCTGGTCTGTAAAATGGGAACAACTCTAAGGGACACATTGGGAAGGTTGGTGGTGACCATCAGTCTGCGGTTAAAGAGTTTTTGGGTATGCTATGTTTTTAAGGAAGTTGGCCTGAACAGGGGTGAGATGTTAAGCTGATGGAGTGTTTGCCGAGCCCTGCGTTCAGTCCAGTGTGAACCGAGCATGGTGGTGCACACATATAATCCTAGCACAGATCCCATGTCAAAGCTGCGTGCAGTAGCAGATAGATGTGTGTAATCCTGGTCCTCTGTGGTTAGATGGGAGGTGGAGACAGGAGAACCCACAAGCTCGTGAGCCAACTAGCCTGAAGTACACATTCTCATGTTGGGGATCTGGTCAAGGATGTGCCGGTGGAGAAGCTGAAGAAAAGCAGACAGGGAAGGCACTCAGGTGCCACAGAGTAGGAGCCTGACCCATTGCATGGCTGTGACCCTACAGGCTGGAGAGGGGCCTTGCCCAACTTGGTGTCGGCAGGATGAATATGAGGCTGTGTAGACCCAGGTTAGGGCCAGCCAGCATCCTGGGATTGATCTGGGGCCCCACCCTATGTCATCTTCCCATAGATCCTCTACCCTGACAGATGCCAGTCCAGAGAGGATGGGCCGTGACAGCCAGGCTCCTAGTGGTGGGTGTCCCACTGCAGACAAGTCCTGTGAATGGGTAGTTGAGTGGCAGAGACGGCTGGGGTTGGGGGCACACACTCGGGGTAGAGACAGGAGGATCAGGAGTTCAAAGGCAGCCTCAGCTACATGGCAAGCTCAAGTACAGCCTGGGCTACTACATGCTGTCTTGAAATGAAACAAAACAAACATTTCTGGAAGCTGAGAGTCCAGGGTCAAGGGGTTAGCTAGGCTGTTCCTTCTGAGGGCTGTTGTGGGAGAGTCTGCCCTGGAACTTTGTCTCAGGCTGAGGACAGTTGTCACGAACACGTAGTTTTTCTCCTTTCCTCTGTCTCTGTACAAACGTCTTCTGTACAAGGACACTGGATGTGACTCCACTGTTTGGCCCAGTCCTAACCTGACCACGTTTCTAACGACCTTTGCCCAGGTCGAATTCTGAGGGGCTAGGTATCAGGGTGACAGTCTAATCTAAAGGGCTCACAATGCACCCCAAAACTAGACGTGTGCACTGGAATCCACTAACCACAATTCCAGGGTGTAAGTAACCGAAACTTGCTGAGCACCGTCAGCGTCCCCTGGCTCTCTGTCCTTGGGGTGCTGCGGGCCGTCAGCGTCCCCTGGCTCCCTGTCCTTGGGGTGCTGCGGGCCGTCAGCGTCCCCTGGCTCCCTGTCCTTGGGGTGCTGCGGGCCGTCAGCGTCCCCTGGCTCCCTGTCCTTGGGGTGCTGCGGGCCGTCAGCGTCCCCTGGCTCCGTTCTTGGGGTGCTGCGGGCCGTCAGCGTCCCCTGGCTCCGTTCTTGGGGTGCTGCGGGCCGTCAGCGTCCCCTGGCTCCGTTCTTGGGGTGCTGCGGGCCGTCAGCGTCCCCTGGCTCCGTTCTTGGGGTGCTGCGGGCCGTCAGCGTCCCCTGGCTCTCTGTCCTTGGGGTGCTGCGGGCCGTCAGCGTCCCCTGGCTCCCTGTCCTTGGGGTGCTGCGGGCCGTCAGCGTCCCCTGGCTCCCTGTCCTTGGGGTGCTGCGGGCCGTCAGCGTCCCCTGGCTCCCTGTCCTTGGGGTGCTGAGCACCGTCAGCGTCCCCTGGCTCCCTGTCCTTGGGGTGCTGAGCACCGTCAGCGTCCCCTGGCTCCCTGTCCTTGGGGTGCTGAGCACCGTCAGCGTCCCCTGGCTCCGTTCTTGGGGTGCTGCGGGCCGTCAGCGCCCCCTGGCTCCGTTCTTGGGGTGCTGCGGGCCGTCAGCGTCCCCTGGCTCCCTGTCCTTGGGGTGCTGCGGGCCGTCAGCGTCCCCTGGCTCCGTTCTTGGGGTGCTGCGGGCCGTCAGCGTCCCCTGGCTCCGTCCTTGGGGTGCTGCGGGCCGTCAGCGTCCCCTGGCTCTCTGTCCTTGGGGTGCTGCGGGCCGTCAGCGCCCCCTGGCTCCGTTCTTGGGGTGCTGCGGGCCGTCAGCGCCCCCTGGCTCCGTTCTTGGGGTGCTGCGGGCCGTCAGCGCCCCCTGGCTCCGTTCTTGGGGTGCTGCGGGCCGTCAGCGTCCCCTGGCTCCGTCCTTGGGGTGCTGCGGGCCGTCAGCGCTCCCCTGGCTCTCGTCCTTGGGGTGCTGCGGGCCGTCAGCGCCCCTGGCTCCGTCCTTGGGGTGCTGCGGGCCGTCAGCGTCCCCTGGCTCCGTTCTTGGGGTGCTGCGGGCCGTCAGCGCCCCCTGGCTCCGTTCTTGGGGTGCTGCGGGCCGTCCGCTCCCGTTTGGCGGCGTAGCGTCCCTGGCTCCTTCTTGGGTGCTGCGGGCTCGTCAGCCGACCCCCTCGTACAGAGCTCACGTTCATCATGCAGGAGCATCTTGTCTCCCCTCTTGCTGTGTTCTCGGTAATTTTTTTTTTTTAATTTTCTAGGCCCTCTGGAGAAAGCAGCCAGTGCTTTTTAACCATTAGGCAAATCTGCTTCAGCCTTGTTTCTTGCTTTTTTTTTTGTTTTTTTTGTAGGACCAAGGTGTATCCCTGTAGCTCTCAGTTGCCTGAAACTCATAGAGATATCCTTCCTCTGATAAGGTGCTGGGCCTAGCTGCCTGAGCCAAATGTAATTTTTTAAACAACATCCATCAATAGCAGTGCGTGGTGCGCACGCCTTTAAACCTAGCTTTGGTGAGGCAGAGGCAGGCGGATCTTGTGAGTTCAAGGCCAGCGGTCAACAGAGTAAGAGTTTGTCCAGAGCAGATGACTGGGCTAAGTCAGGGTAGGACCCATTTCATCGGAAAAAGACCAAAAAAAAAAAAAAAAAAAAAAACCAATCCATAATAATAAACAGTAGAATGGGGAGCTCAGTTCAGATCTTCAGAACGCATGTGAAAAGCTGGGTGCACTGGTGCATTGCTTTAGATGGGAGGCAGAGCCAGGCTGATCGCCCGAAGCTCTGACCAGTTAGTCTAGCTTATGAGATTCTAAGCCACCGAGGGACACGTCTCAAACAAACTGTGATAAGCTTCTGGGGGTCAACACCCAGAGTTGTCCTGTGACCTACAGACACATCCTGCACACATGCGCTAGAAAGAGACCAACAAAGCAGTTGCTTTCAGGAACTCAAGACCAGCCTGGCGTGGTGGCATATCTACCTTTAAATAAATTATAGTTGTGGGGCTGGAGAGATGGCTCAGCGGTTTAAGAGCACCAACTGCTCTTGCAGAGGACCCGGGTTCGATTCCCAGCACCCACATGACGGCTAAGAACCGTCTTTAACTGCAGTTCCAGGGGAATCCAACACCCTCTTCTGACCTCCGCGGCATTGCATGACATGGGTGCACCAACCTACATGCAGATAGTACACATAATAAAAAATAAAACCTAAAAAAAAAATTATAGTTTATTTATTTTTGTATGTGTATGAATGTACCGTCTGCTTGCAGGTCTATGCACCTGTGTCGTGCAACGCCGTGGAGGTCAGAAGAGGGTCTCAGATTCCCCTGGAGCTGGAGTTCTCCTGGAATTGGAGTTACAGATGGTTCTTAGCCGCCATGTGGGCGCTGGGGATCGAACCCGGGTCCTCTGTAAGAGCGTCGGTGCTTTTAACCGCTAGGCCATCTCTCCAGCAGTTGTTTATTAAAACTAGAACTGCTTCCCTTCTGCACATAGCTGTGGCCTGACCAGCCCTGGTCATGTAATGAGTCCAAGGTCACTAGCAGGCTCCTCAGTGTCGGCAAGTGGTCCCTACCTCAGAAGCTCTTAGGTTGGGGGGCTGCGGCGACTCAGGAAGCAGATCCTGGTCCCCCAGACCCTGGCTGACTGCCCGTCTCCGACAGCTCCTTACACCATCGTCACATTCCCCTTCCTCTTCGCCGTGATGTTTGGCGATGTGGGTCATGGGCTGCTCATGTTCCTCTTCGCCCTGGCCATGGTGCTTGTTGAGAACCGGCCTGCTGTGAAGGCTGCTCAGAACGAGGTACGAAACCCCAGGCAGCGGGCAGGGGCAGGGCGGCAGAGGCGGGGCGGCCTGTCACCACCCCCCCCACCCCCAGATCTGGCAGACGTTCTTTGGGGGCCGCTACCTGCTCCTGCTCATGGGTCTGTTCTCTGTCTACACTGGTTTCATCTACAATGAGTGCTTCAGCCGTGCCACCGCCATCTTCCCCTCAGGCTGGAGCGTGGCTGCTATGGCCAACGCGTCAGGCTGGAGGTGAGGCCCTAGTCCCTGCCCCCCTCCCCAGGGCCTTGGCCCAATGTGCAGCTCTGATCACTACCAATTATCACTGCAGTGACGAATACCTATCTCAGCATCCTGTGCTCACCCTGAACCCCAACATCACCGGTGTCTTCCTGGGACCCTACCCCTTTGGCATTGACCCAGTGAGTTGAGCCATTCTTTTGAGTATGAATGGAGGCAGGCGAGAGGGCTGGTGGGGTCTCAACAGCCCCCTCTTGTTTTCTGCCCCCTTTGGCAATTGGCACTGAACACCACCTCTCTGCCAGGCCGTGTTAGACCTGGCACATGGGTAACATCAGAGTAGCAGCCAAGCTGGGTGTGGTGTGCACACCTGTAATTCAAACACAGGCTGATGAGACAGACTTGCGAGGGGCAGGGTGGGGTCCCCCTAAGTGCCTGCCTCTCTTCACCACCCCAGATCTGGAGCCTGGCTAGCAATCACCTGAGCTTCCTGAATTCCTTCAAGATGAAGATGTCTGTCATCCTGGGGGTCACCCACATGGCATTTGGGGTGTTCCTCAGTGTCTTCAACCACGTGTAAGCACAGGGCCACCATCAGTGGGGATAGCTGCATGTCACACCCGGGCGCCCTGTGACCCGCCTGCTGCTCCTCACAGGCACTTTGGCCAGGCGCACCGGCTGCTGCTGGAGACCCTGCCCGAGCTCATCTTCCTGCTGGGTCTCTTTGGCTATCTTGTGTTCCTCATCATCTACAAGTGGCTGCAGGCCTCAGCCGCCAAAGCCGCCTCAGCCCCCAGCATCCTCATCCACTTCATCAACATGTTCCTCTTCGCCCACAGCCCCACCAACGAGCCTCTCTTCCACGGGCAGGTGAGGACAAGGGACAGCTTGGACCCTGTCGCTGAGGACTCCCCCATCTCCCAGCACTTTCCCTTATTCTGATCACTGAAAGCCATTCAGAGCTACAGCATCATCTGTGTGTCAAAAGCCCTACAGACAGTGTAGTCACAGGTGGAGTGGGCAGGGGTCTTAGAGTGGGTGCTGGGAGCCTGGGGTCCTGGCTAGTGAGGCTGCCTGGGGGAGGGGCTGCAGCTCACAAAAGGGAAGGCCCTCACTGAGTGCACTGTGTGTGGCTGGCCCGCCCTCCACAGGAAGTGGTACAGTACACACTGGTGGTCCTGGCTTTGGCCACAGTGCCCGTCTTGCTGCTGGGTACGCCCTTGTACCTGCTGCGCCAGCACCGCCACAGACATGCACAGAGAAGGCCAACGGGCCGACAGGTAGACACGAGGAGGGCAGGAGGAGGGCTACACGGGAGGACCCTCCCATTCCCGTGAGCTCCCGAGCACACTGCTGGGTGGGTGGCAAGAACTCTTTGGGGGACCCAGGAGCTGCTGATGTGGCCTGTTCCCAGGACGTGGACACGGACAAACTTCTGCCTTCCCCGGATGCCACCCCCTCTGAGGACGGCTGGAGCCCTGACGAGGAGAAGGCAGGGTGTGCAGGGGATGCCAAGGAAGCTGAGGTGGGTGCTGTGCCTTCTTGTGGGGGAGGGGGCACTGCTAGCCCTAGCCCCCCTCATCTCACTGCCCCTTGCCATGCAGTTTGTCTCCTCCGAGGTCTTCATGCACCAGGCCATCCACACCATCGAGTTCTGCCTTGGGTGCATCTCCAATACGGCTTCTTACTTGCGTCTCTGGGCCCTGAGCTTGGCCCATGCCCGTGAGTGCTCTTTCTGGGCCTCGAGTATCCCACCCTGGCAAATAGGGTTGCCCACAAAGGTGCCTGGGTTCAAGGAGGTGCTGGTTGGCATCCCCTCACCTGACCCCACTGTCACCTTCCTTGTGTGTAGAGCTGTCCGAGGTCCTGTGGGCCATGGTGATGCGCATAGGCCTGGGTATGGGCAGGGAGATAGGTGTGGCGGCAGTGGTGCTGGTCCCCGTGTTTGCTGCCTTTGCTGTGATGACCATGGCCATCTTGTTGGTGATGGAGGGGCTCTCCGCCTTCCTGCACGCTCTGAGGCTGCACTGGTGAGCGCCTACTCGGTGGGCCAGGGCACGGAGTTGGGGTGGAAGGCTCCCCTCACTGGACCCTTTCTCACCTGCAGGGTGGAGTTCCAGAACAAGTTCTACTCAGGCACTGGCTACAAGCTCAGCCCCTTCACTTTCACTGTGGAAGAGGTGTAGTGGCCACTGCGGGTCATGCCCACTAGTCCCTGCATCCTTGACATGCCCGCCCAACTGCTTGAAGCAGAAAGAAATAAAGACCTGGCAGGCCCAGGTACAGGGACGTGGCTTTGGTCCTGTCTGGGACACCCGGGGGGTGGGGGGGATGATTGTGTTCCACGTTTATGTGCTTAGACCATGCTTGAGCTGAAGTGGAAAGTGGGAAGCACTGCCCTGGGAGCTGGGCCTTGAGAAGCTGGGGGATGCACCCACAAACTCCTCTGTGGACTCTCAAGGGCAGACGAGGGATCTTTTAGTTGGAGTGCACAAGATTCCATCCTTGGAGGTGTGCAACTTCAGGCCCTACCTGACTTGGCCTCCTGCCAAGGCCCTCAGGCCCTCCTCCCTGGCAGGCTGAGCTGGGGGTGGCCTCCCGCATCCCCTCTGGCTCGTAGGCATGGCTAGTGTCAGAGACCTCTAAGTTTTCCAGCCAACAAGTTACAAAGTAATTCTTGCAGCTGAAAACGCAGCAACAAGGCTGCTTTGAGCCCAGAGCTGCCTGGGTGCAGACTGCTATGGCCCTGGCCAGCTGCTAGGAGGGCCCTGGACTATCCTGAAGAGGACCCCTGAATACTGGGTTGAGGGGAGAGGGCCAGAGGTTTTGAGGTAGTTTTAAATGCTTGGCAGACTAGGCTCAGAGAAATACGGTAACAGAGCTAGGCGGTTGAGATGCTAGTGCAGAGGACTGGGGTCACGAGGGGACAGCAGCAAGCCCTGCCTGGCTCCGACTTTAGGCTTGCCTGGATGGGCTGTCCAGTTGCGGTGGTGACACCAGAAGACAGTTTCTGGTTGTCAGCCGTGGCTGGTGTGACCAAGCTGGGTCTTACCTGATCCTTGCTAGGATCTGATCTGGAAAAGGTCACCCCAAGAGCAGGAAGCGGTGGGTAGTGAGGGTGGGGGCTGCAAGGGTGATTTAGAAATGACATTGTTATTAGCCGGGCGTGGTGGCGCACGCCTTTAATCCTAGCACTCAGGAGGGAGGCAGAGGCAGGCAGATCTCTGAGTTCAAGGCCAACCTGCTCTGCTCTACAGAGTGAGTTCCAGGACAGCTGGGGCTACAGGGAGACCCTGTCTCGAAAAGACAAAAAAAAAAAAAGACATTGTCACACAGGTGGTGTAGTGTGCGGGGTGACAAAGCTGTCAGTCAGATGCGAAAAGCCTGTCACTTGGATGGAGATCTGCAGGCAGGCAGATGGTGGAGCCAGTGTGGGCTGAGTGGGCAGGGCCAGGCAGCTGTGGCCACCTTCCTTCTAAGGTGCCAAGTGGAGCGTTCTGGGAGACTGCACGCAGGACAGCAGCAGCATGCAGTGTCCTTGCTACAGTTTCACTGGGCAGACCAATGAAGCGTAGCAGTTCTCTCTGCCACCAAGAGCCTCGTGCCTGGCACAGCAGCAGAGCCAGGTCAAGGCAGAAGGTGGCAGACCTCAGGGACCTCAGCCAGCAAGGAGCAGGGATCCCAGAATGTGGACCACAGGATAAAGCATCATGAGGAGGAAGATGCCCAACCTGGCGCTGGTCCTTCAGGTGCTAGAGAGGAAGGGGTAAGAGCCTGAGGATGGGTTTGAATTTGTTTATTTCTCTGTATAATACAGTCTTGGTGGTAGCAGAAATATATGCACAAACAATTCATAGTTGAGTAAAAAAAAAAAAGTCTAAGAGTTTATCCCATTGGACATTAACACACATGGGTTTCACAGCTCTAGTCCACCTGCACCCACCCCCCAGCTGCTGTCTCAGTGACATCAGATGGGATGAGAGGGAGGCCGGAAATGGCCCCTCGAAGAGCCAGGGACAGGGACAGGCAGCTTCAGAGACCTGGGCAGAAGCCCAAGCTCCAGGCCAGGCAGAGGGAGGGCAAGAAGGGTTCCCAGGGAAGCTGGAGCTAGAAAGCACACCCAGTCAGGGGACACCAGGGTTTTGAGCAGGCAGTGGCGCTGCTCTGTGCAGTCACATGTACCACAGGCACGGGAGGGCTGCAGCCCACGGCTCAGCAAACCCCGATTCTCCAGCAGCAGTCTGCCTGCCCTCTGCAGGCTCAGCCTGTGGAGCCACTTCACAGTATGTCTGCTTGCTCACGGCTCAGGAGCAAGGCCCGTCTAACACATCGTCACCACAAAACATAGTCAGATGTGCAGAGCACATATAGGAAATGCTCAACACTCGCCAAGGCACCCACAGTGGCACCACTTGGTGTGGCCAGGCTGTGTGCAGCTGTAGGCCATACATAGCCTTGGGGACAGAAGGCCTCAAGGTTGGAAGGGTTCTGGGATATTGCACTATCGCACTATATTTCTGCTTCCCAATCACGGTTCAGACTCCTAGTGAGAGCGTAAACAAAGTATGAAAGAAATGTCACTCCACTTTAATACAGTCTATAATACACACATCGGTGCTCAGTAGTGAGACGTCTGTGGCCTTCCGCCCAGGGGTAGTGGTCACAGTGGCATCAAGGCCTGATGCAGCCGCCTCCCGCAGTCCAGTGGTAAGGGGTGGAGTCCTCTCATTCACACCCCAAGCTTCCTCTTCTGGTCAAAATACGCATCGAACCTGGCTTGGGCGTACTCCTGGGAGACAACAAACACAGGTCTCACTATGCAGCCAGGCTGACCTGAACCAAGATGCTCCTGCCTCAGCTCCCACCAGCAGGCAGGCTTGTCTATCTTAACAGACCTCATCCTGAAATCTATCTTTACAGTGGCATATGATCAAATCTAATTAAAAAACATTTTTATCACATTTTATTTAGGGGGTTGCACACTTGTGCCATGGAGCACATGGGGAAGCTAGAGGGTAGCTTGCAGGAGCCGGCTCTCTCCTCCCACCATGTATGTCCCAGACACTGAGCTCAGGTCATCGAATGGGCGATGGTGCCTTTTCACGCTGAGCCATCTCACTGCTCTCCCAATCTGCTTTATAAATCCAAATTTCTGGACTGGAGAGATGGCCTAGCGGTTAAGAGCGCCGACCGCTCTTACAGAGGACCCGGGTTTGATCCCCAGCACCCACATGGCGGCTGAGAACCGTCTGAAACTCCAATTCCAGGAGAACTCCAGTTCCAGGGGAATCTGACACCCTCTTCTGACCTCCGCGGCATTGCATGACACGGGTGCACAGACCTGCATGCAGACAGTACATTCATACACATACAGAAATAAAAGTTTCAGTTAAAAAAAAAATTAAAAAAAAAATCCAAATTTCCCTATGACATCATAGTTACTAAACTTCCTACTTAAAGTAGAAATCACCCCAACATGGGACCTGTCCCAGGAAAGGGCCCTCACTGGGCCACAGACTTTTGTTAGGTCGCTATTTTCTGACAACCCTCCCAGCACAGCATTTATCTAGACATTAAAATGGTATCTATGTCAAAGCCAGTCCAGTGTGAGAACAAAATGACAGCCTGGCTTACAGAAAATAGGGGGAGCCAGCTGCGGGCATTCCAGGTTGCGTGTGGAGTGCAGACTTTGCTGTCCGGCAAGGGGAGGCACCTCCCACACCCTGCTACTTAGTGTCTCTTCTGTCAGAGGGGACTACAGTTGCACTGGTCACAAAAGTTCCAATTCCCTCTGCCCCAGACAGAGCAGGCCCAGCAAGAGCTTGTCTGAAGGTGGGAGCAGTACCGACCGCCTTGGAGAGAGGCAGCTGCAGCACCAGCTTGGGGCTCCAGAGCCACGTGGCCAGCTGCTACCAGGTCAGCACAGTCAGGGCTTGGGGAAGGCAGATCATCTCCAGAGCAGTGACTGCTGCCAGGGTTCACATACACTGGAGCACTCCCCCAGTGAAGAGAGCCAGACCTAGAACATACCATGTATCCGAATTCAATGGATGAAATCTTGGCCTGTACAATGGACCAAAGTCCCCAGAGGAAATGGGAGGCGAGGGAAAACCTGCAATCACAAAGCAACAGCCAGGAGCCATGTGGCATCGGTTAGAAAAACTGAGGAATCATCTCAGGCGGATCGCCATGCACCAGGCTTGTCTCTCATGCAACCACTACCTTGGTCCTTTTGTGGGTCTCTGTGTGAAGGGACTAGCCTTTTCCCACCGCTGGCTAAGGACAGGTAGACTTAACTGGTATGAACACACCCCACTGCCTGGCCAGGAAACACAAGTGACATTCACAGAAGACCGTGGTAGTCATGCTTTGTCACAAGTATGCGCACACAGGGGCTGGAGAGTCCGCTCACTGGTTAAAAGCACTGGCTGCTCTTCCAAAGGACCCAGGTTCAATTCCCAGCACCCTCATGGCAGACTAACCACCATCTAAAACTCCAGTTCCAGGGAGTCCAATGCCCGCTTCTTGCCTCCATGGGCTTTGCATGACACAGGTGCACTGACATCCATGAAGGCAAAACACCCATATACATAAAAAATTTTTTTATAATTATTAAAAAAGTGAGTGCACAGAACCCGCAAGACCAGCAGCTCCGGAAACCCGCTGCAGTGCTGTGAGCCAGAGAAGCCGCTCCAGGAACAGGAGGCTCCTGAACACCCTCACCCACACACCCCCTCACAGAGAAGTAGGACAGCAGCTTTGTGGAGCCAGGTCACTACCTCTAGCCTCTCATCAATTCAAGGAAACACACCATGCCACTTCTCAACACCAGGCTACTCAGAACACACTCCAAAAAGGAAAGCTTACCTATTGACTTCAAGCAACATTTCTTCTTCGATAACAGATCGTTCTTCACTACTGAGATTTGCAAAATCATTCTGGAATGCAGTCAAGTAACTAGAAATAAAATGGAGCTTAGAAAAAGAAATAATGTGTTAGAATGGATAAACACACACTGCCCTAGCTCCATACATACTACCACACATGCTGCGCTGCCGCAGAGTAAAAGCTGTGTGCCTTCTCACTCTTGGGTCTGTGGGTATTTTACTCATTTACAGTCACAAACTGGAGTTTTCCCAAGATTCCACAACAGCATTACAAAATAACAAAGTTCCAAACAGGAAACTCCAGAAGGTTGAACTTTTTTTTTTTTTTTGAGACAGGGTCTCCCTGTAGCCCCAGCTATCCTGGAACTCACTCTGTAGACCAGGCTGGCCTTGAACTCACAGAGATCCACCTGCCTCTGCCTCCTAAGTGCTGGGATTAAAGGTGTGCACCACCATGCCAAGCTTAAAAGACAGTTCTTAGCCACCATGTGGGTGCTGGGAATCGAACCCAGGTCGTCTGCAAGAGCAGTCAGTACTCTTAACCGCTGAGCCATCTCTCCAGCCCCAGAAGGTTGACCATTTTAAATGCTCTACAACGGCTTAAAGAAAAAGGCAACTGAGGGGCGCTGGAGCGATGGCTAGGCGTAAGAGCGCCGACCGCTCTTACAGAGGACCCGGGGGTTCGATCCCAGCACCCAATGCGGCCGAGAGCCTCTGAACACTCCAATTCCAGAGAGGAAGCCCAGTTCAGCCAGGGGAGTTCCTGACGCCCTCTCTCTGACCGTCCCCCCGGGCATTGCACGACACGGGTGCACAGACTTTGCATGCAGACAGTACCATTCATTACCATAGGAAATAAAAAAAAAAAAAAAAAAAGAAACGGCACTAGAGCCTAGTCTACAACGTGAGTGGTCCACGGGCAGCTGGGGCTACAGGGAGAGACTGTCTCGAAAGACCAAAAAGAGAAAAAAAAAAAAAAAAAAAAAAGAAAAAGGCACTGGATCACATCGACACACAGGAGCCATTATCTGATAAAGCCTCACATTCAGAGTATCTTCCTCCTCCTCCATTCGTTCATTCATTTGTTCATTCATTCATTCATTCCTGCACTTGGGGGATGGAATCTAGGTCTTTGAAAGTGTTTGTCAAGCTCTTTACTACCAAGCCACACCCTCAGCGGTATCTTTCCAACTTTTCAGAAAATGTAACTAGAAAGCAACTTCTTTGAATGTACATGTTGATACACTCTCTTGGCAACTGTCTGTCACCACTAACTCTGCCCAAGGACGTTTGACAGCTGATTTCTAGTGCTGTCGGCTTTCAGGGTCTAATTTCTCTTTGATGGGCAACAACTCCACCACCCGATGACCACATCTGTGCTCTCGCCCCAGGCACCTCACCTCACAGTCCTCTCCTCATACAGGGTACTGTACTTCAGTTCCCAGCACCTACGTGGTGGCTAACAACCATCCTTAACTCTAGTTCCAAGGGATCCAACACCTTTTCCCTGACCTCCATGGGGATTTCATGACACAGGTGCACTTATACACATGCAGATAATACACTCATACACATAAAATAAAAATAATAAAATGGTTTAAAGAAAATAAAATAATTGGGCTGGGCATGGCAATGCACACCTTTAATCCCAGCACGCGGGAGGAGAGGCAGGCAGACCTCTGTAAGTTCAAGGCCAACCTGGCCTACCTAGTGAGCTCCAGGCCAGCTGGGGCTATGGGGAGACCCTGTCTCACTGTCTCAAAAACATCTACCTTCAAAAAAAGAAAAGTAAAGGAACCTCAACCAATGCATGTCTCTGGGAAGCTGGGCCATGACGGGCTTTTGGCAGACACTGGAGGATCCACAAGAGGCCAGGCACCTCTCTGACTGAACCAGGTGTCTATGCCACAGGGATGTGCACCCACAAAGGTAGACTCAGGTTCTAGCCCGCACCACTACTTAAAAGAACTTTTTTCTTTTTGCATTATTGGAGATTGAGCTAGGGCTTCTCAAATGCAACCTCTGTCTCCATCAGAGCCTTTCTGTAGAGTAAGGCACAGTGCTGCCCTAAGTCACTGGGGTGTCACCATGTCCAGCCAAAGTAACATTTAAAACATAAATGTAAAACAAACAAAAACAAAAACAAACAAAAAAAAGTACGAGATTTCCTAACCCTGCCACAATTTCAGCAGAGGGACCTAGCTGCTGGGATGTGGTTATGTGGTAGAGCTTCTCATCTAGCATGCAAACAACCCTAGGTTTAGGCCCCAGAACAAAAAAAAGGGTATCTTTAAAAATGAGCATGTCCTAGCTGGGCGTGGTGGCGCACGCCTTTAGTCCTAACACTCGGGAGGCAGAGGCAGGCGGATCTTTGTGAGTTCAAGGCCAGCCTGGTCTACAGAACAAGTTCCAGGACAACTGGGGCTGCAGGGAGACCCTGTCTCGAAAAGACAAAAAAAAAAAAA